>JABFQM010003284.1:0-12216 GCA_022816865.1 Zelostemma sp. ZL-2020
CATTCATTCCATTTTCGACGCTCAGACCACGTGAAATAGGTCTTTTTGTTTTTCGAGCAGAATAATCATTAAATAAACAGTTATAACCGAAACGTGTTTATTATTCGCTGAAGCTCCTATCCCAACAAGAAATTAACAGTCTAAATTTTCCCGTGGTTCACGTTATCTACGTTGATAGCCATATATTCGGGATCGCTTCGTAATGGAATTGTTCGTTCGTTTTTAATTCGTTTCGTGTCCCAAATTTTAAATGATGAGCTGTTTGCCGAAGGCTGTTGTCAACATAAACGCTCGTTAAGTTAAAAATAACTCATTATCAGAACGAAAAATCGGTAGCTTTATTCAGAAAAAATGTAACGTAAAAGTAACAACGCCTGCATATTTGTATAGAAAAATTTGCGCAAACGTGGAACGTGCTTTAGTACACGTACGAGAATACCCGAAATTCTAGTAACCTCGGTTCTCTAACCCGATTTCACAAAGAAGAGTTTCCACCGTAACCCTAGCCCTGCTTAGAAGCTTCTTAATTTTCGACTGCCATTCCTTACCAACACTAGCCTTGCCTGCAAAAATGTTTTCTGCAAACGCTAATGCTTTTTTCACTCGGTTCACCAATGGCTCAACATCTCGAAAGTAACAGATTTTGAAGGATGAAATTGAGGAGTAATTGAGAACCATTCGTCCGTTTTTTCGTGTTGCCTTGAAGACCTTAGGCGTTGAAAGGTCTTCTACACTATTCATTGTGAGGGCAACCTAGTACCAAAAGATTACTTTGTAGAGAAGCAAAAACTTGAGAGTACGGAAACCGAAAATTTTACCTTTACTTGACACTTAAGAGCATTCCGAAGTAGATTCGTTACCGACCTTTCCTATTGTTATATCGGGATATTCTGGAAAAGATCTGACGCCGATTTGACTCGAAGAATTCGTACCAAATTTGACACAACGACAGATAATGTACTCTTGAAGGGTGCTTGCTACGCAAACATGTTTGAACATAACGGCAAAATGGAAAAATAACGTATTATATGGGGTATTGCAATCCAAGATGGACGCCATGAGAAATGTCGGAAATAAAATATGATAAATACGAGTGTTCATCGATGTTTACGGAGTTAACAAGTAGCAAGCCCCGTGCACGTAGCAACAGAGAATAGTTTGAGAAAGTTGCAGCGCAGTTGGGATCCCAGAAAAACAGTTGTATCGATTTCCGTGTTTAGATGCATATGAATACGTCGGAATTTTTTTAACTTACGGTCACTACGCCGAGAAAAGCACACAGAATCAGAATTTTTGCAGCCATTGCAGCGAGCTCAGCGTTTCAACGGATACTGAGAAATCGAGCTGGGAGCTCGGTCTTTGCATATCATTTCGTCTTATCTTTTTCGAAAAGTGAAAGTTTTGTTATTTAGTAAATGAAATGAAACGTTCGAATAATATAAAAAATCGTGTACAAAAATTGACCAAATTGCAAAATGCGGAAAAAATTCTTTAAAAAAAGTTATAGATAAAGTGTGACAAACATTAAATAATTTCGTTAATTTTGTTTACTGGCAAAATTTTTGTACCTCAAAATTCCCTCGATATTTTTGACTTTTTTCAATTTTTAAAAGTATTGATTTTTTCTGTGGAAAAATTGTTAGCTTTCATTCTTTATTTAGTAAAATTCAATACAATATTTTTTTTTCATTACGTGAGCATCATGTTAGAAACTCGAAAATTTGAATAACCCTTATCACTCGATGGAAAACAATGAAATAATACTTCAATGATAATCGTCACGTTTTTATCTTTGACGAAAAAGTTATTGCGATGACGAGGTTCAACGCAGTGGAAACAATAGGTCTATACAAATGCAAATATTTGTTTAGGAAGATTTACTGCATTATATTTCTGAGCAGTAAACATATTTTTATGCACTAGGGGTGTCACTTTAAAAACTCGATAATTTTAGGCACGTTTATCACTTGTTAAAAACAATGAAAAAATATTGCGCAAAAATATTGCGCACATAAAACACCCCTTTTTTGTGATATTACTGACGGTATTTTCGAAACTGAATGAAATCAAAGCAAATTGTTGTCAATTTGTTGTACACAACGCACCATACTGTATGTTATCTTTGAAAAAGCACGATCATATTAGGTTAAGTGAATGACGACAGATAATGTACTCTTGTACGGTACGAAATTCGCAAATATGTTGGGAAATAACGGTAAAAGGGAATGATAATGGTCTGCTGGACCAAATACGCAGCAATCTTTTACCCCTGGAAAAGCTCAATCATCCAGGGGTATGGATGATTGAGTATATTACATGGCATTTCGATGCATGAAAAATTTGATGCATCGAAACGCCATGTGATACAAGTCTTTTATTCGGTACTAAATCCGTGCTCCGACTTTTTCAAGGTATTCTCTGTTGCTACTTGCCCCATGTATAACTGTTTTTTACTCCGTAAACATCGAAAAAATCTCACAAATATCATATTTATCTAATGAGAAAGGTTACTTGAATAATTGAAAATCAAAAACCAATAACTATATTGATCAGGTAAACTGCTCAAACGTAATTAATGCATTCATAGAAATAAAAATGGAATAGCAGCAATAAAAAGGATCTATCAGTTGCTCAAAAGTGCTTATTTATGTAATTATCGCGAAATATTCGATCAATGGAAAGTGACAGATTGAGGTTACGAATATACACGTGATGTATGTGAGTGGCGCGACAATCGATGTATATCGATGAATTCTCGACACTTCGATGATCATTTACTGTATGGTACTGTTAGCCAAATACAAGAAACACGAAATTCATCATACGTTTCCAGTATAAAGTTACCAATTTTGTCTGAGTTTTCAACCATTTTTCGCCACTCATTTCTCTCCGTGTTGGATTAAATCTAACCTACTTTCGAGTCCTCGTAAAATTATCTATAGTCTATTAATAATGATAATGAATTTTATAATAGAAGACACTTCGTTTCTAAAATTGTAACATTGATAAAAATTAAAATAGAATTAAAATGCTTTTGTTGCTTTGCTAGAAAAGAGAAAAACGTCGGAAGCAAATCGCATCGTCTCGCGTATATGAGATTTTACAATACATACATTTTTGAATATAAAAGTTCGTGGACGAACGTGTATTTTTCGCTACTCGCGGAGAGACAACTTCCACTTTTTTGGTCTTAGTTGCATAGAATATCGTACTGAACGAGTGCTTGCGGTTTTTTTCGGCGAATATGAGGTTTGTATGCCGAGACAAAGCCGAGGCATGCAATCACATTAGTGTATGGTTTTCGATCGCAACGAATCCTATTCTTCGAGTGACCAGCTCCACGCCCACTAATTGATTGCAGAGGATAAATAACATGCTTTTTTCAGCAATTTTTTTCAGATAAGAATAGACCACGAGTAACGCCGGTGCAGTTTTTCGACGCTTTTGCTTTTGCTTGCTTTTCAAAACTTCCTCCATTCGTTGTTGCAAACAATGCACCTAATGAATTCAATTTTTCCTCTATGGTCATTGATAAATGAGAACAAGAACAAAGTGTTTTAATTAAGTACACAGCCATTTTTGTAAAAATTGCACGTCAAAACACTTGTTTTGACAAAAGCCGCTGATCTAGACAATGACCAAAATCAGAAATATAAAAGCAATAATAAAAATCATGAAAGCATTTGAAAGAGCAACGTCGAAAATGGCTCGGATCAACCTCGACGAAATCCGTGCGGAATTGAAGTAAAATTAGGAAGTAGAATTGTCTTCCGTAAAATTTATTCTTCGATTCCATTGTGTGAAGCGAGGGAAATTGTAGATAGTTAGCTGTTGATGATAACAACAGCCCAATCCCCGCTCGTCAAGTTACATCAAACATGATATCTTATCGAAAATAAATGTTCATAGCTCAATTCGGGAGAGTGGGCACAGTTTTTTCTGTCTATTACCTAGGAACACTGCTCATTACGACCTTATTTATTTTCTATAAATAAACGGCCGGAGTTCGTTCGAGACACATTCGTTCAAAGTCTCAAGTCGAGAATTGTTCGTAAAAAGACATGGAAGCTGCACGACGAAACACCAACATCACTTTTTTCGTGATATTACTGACAGTGATTTCAAAACTGGGTAAAATCAACGCAGAATGTTGCCGTAGCGAAGTAGTCGAATTTACTTATCGTAAGTTGACATTCGTAAGTTACAATTACGTGAGGTTGGAAGAATCGATCAACTTTTCACTATTGAACTGAACCATACGTTACACTCTTTAATATCCGTTCCCCGATTCAAAGTAGACTTATTGTTTTAGCCAATTCTCCGAGTGAACTGATTAGAATTTGCTACGATGGAAGGCTGATGCAAACATGGAATTTTTTTTGCGGCAAAGGACCGTGCAATATTATCGGCTGCAATTGCGATGGAGGTTGCCGGACTTCTCCGATGGTTAAGAACGATAACGATGCGATAGAATTGTACACAGATCGTCAACGCATTAAGACGTTTCTCGATTATTTGGAGGAGAGGCTTATCGATCCACAGTTCTACGACCCGCTTGATAAGGAACGTTTTCTCGAACTTCATAAACCATTTCTGCATCTGATCAGGTATCTTATAGAAGCATTATGGCGTGCTAACCTAACGGAAAGCGTACGTGCGAGACTTGAAAAATTTCAGAGTCAGTATAATAGATTTATAATCTTTCTGGAGGACACCAATCCAATCTTCAGCAATAAGTTAGAAGCAAGACAACTTTACCATAGATATATAGATTTGATGCCTGAGTTCGAACCTCTATTAGCCGACTAAAATCTGGTTGTACCTCAAACCAGTGCCATTGTAAAAAACACTAATTTTTGTTCAACAATGAATAAAAGAATATTGGTAAAGATTGCAGAAACGTTTTTTTCTTCCGAATTCCTAAGAGCTTCGCTAGCATGCAATGAAAATAAAACTTTCGGATTTATCAGAACATTTTGGAAAAAAAATTGAATCTTCATCATTCGACAATATTCTACTTCCGAAAGATTTTGTCATTGTGTTCGAATAACAATTTTTTCGTGCGCGATGTAAATTTGTCCGTTCAGATGATTGCCGAAACTGATAAGATTATGTGTGCATCGTTATGTCCAGAATTTCAGAAGCCCACGTATCGTACTTTATCGTCATCGAGCCATGAATTTCGAGTCTTCATAAATGCTTAATGATGTGCATGTAATCACTCGTAGGACAGTATTCTATTATTTTCAGCAAGTTTAGTTCTATTCTCGTAAAAACAAGACTGTTTTTTCGTCGAAGCGATATTTTTCTCAATATGTGTTATCTTCCGTTATCGAAAAACTAAGTTTAATTTAAGCGTGACATTAACAGCGTTAATTAAGCAATGAAAAATACTTAATTCATTTTAAAGTGTATCGCAACAATCTTATATACAAGCGACGTATTTTTTTTGTAAAATACATCAATTTTTTTTACATGACAAAAAATCAAAATAAATATGATTTTCACCAAATTCTAAATCAGAAGAAAGGTTCTCCTGGAGTGATTGAAAGCAATTTGGCAACGCTTCCGCTGATTATCTTTAAATAAACGGATCCGTTCGCCACGCCCCCTATATCCATCTTCGCAGCTTCCATAAGTGCCTCGATCTAAAGAAACATATTGAACGACGATGGAAATGCTGAATAATCCAAGTGATTTTTAATATTGCACACCTGGTCGATCGGCGAGAGTAAAAGCGGTCAAACTTATACGGAGACTGCGCCGAAAAAGGCACAAAGAATGCGAATTTTTGCAGTCATGGCCAGCTCAGGCGTTTCAACATATACCGATGAAACAAGCTATAAAAACTAGGTCTCTATATATTCTTTGTCCTATCTCTTTTAAAACAATGAAGTGTTTGAACTTCGCTTCATCAAGTACATACTTCTAAACTTGCGCTACTTTTTCCGATAAATATTTGATTGCGTCACTTGAAGTTTTGGGCACATTTTTAAACTTGTCTTACGAAGAATTTCTTCTCCGATTCCTTTTTGTAAAAAGCGAGGGGAATTTGAGATAGCTGTTGATGATAACAACAGCCCAATCCCCGCTCGTCAAGTTACATGGAACATGATATCTTATCGGAAATAGCTTTATAGTTTAATTCGAAAGAGTGGGGACAGTTTTTTCTGTCTATTACCTGGAAACACTGCTCATTACAGCCATACGTATTTTCTATAAATAAACGGCCGGAGTTCGTTCGAGACACATTCGTTCAAAGTCTAAAGTCGAGGATTGTTCGTGAAAAAACATGGCAGCTGCACGACGAAACATCAACTTCACTTTTTTTCTGATATTACTGACAGTAATTTCAAAACTGGATAAAATGAACGCAGAATGTTGCCGCAGCGAAGTAGTCGAATTCACTATTCGTAAGTTAACATTTGTACGTTACAATGACGTGAAGCTGAAAAATTCGATACACTTTTCACCATTGAACTGAACCATACTTTACACTCTTGAATTTCCATTCCCCGATTCAAAGTAGACTTATCGTTCCAGCCGATTCTCCGAGTGGAATGATTAGAATTTACTACGATAGAAAAATAATGGAAACATGGGATTGGTTTTGAGGCAAAGGACAGTGCAATATTTTCGGCTGCAATTGCGATAGAGGTTGCCGGACTTCTCCGATTGTTGGAAATGATAACGATGCGATAGCATTGTACCTGAATCGTCAAAAACTTTGTTCGTTTTTCATATATTTGAAAGAAAGGCTTCTCGATTCACACTATAACGGCCCGCTCGATAAGGCACGTTTTCTAAAACTCAATGATCTAGTTGTCAACTTGATCGGTTACCTCATAGAAACATTATTGCGGAATAACCTAACGGAAAGCGTACATGCGAAAACGGAAAGATTTGAGAGTCTGTATAGTGAATTCATAATATTTCCGAAGAACAGCGATCCAATCTTCAGCAATAAGTCAGAAGCAAGACAAATTTACCTCAGATATATGGATTTGATCTCTGAGTTCGAACTTCTATTAGCCGACTAAAATGTGGTTGTACCTCAAACCAGTTCCATTGTAAAAAACACTAATTTTTGTTCAACAATGAATGGAAGAATATTGGTAAAGATTGCAGAAACAATTCGCTAAACGATTGAAACAATTCATTGCATGCCAGTAGCATGCAATGAAAATGAAACTTTTTGAATTATCAGAAAACGTTTGAAGAAATATTAATTTTGAGTCTCGATGAATGCTTATAATGATGTGTATGTTATCACTCGTAGGACAGTCTTTTATTAGATTTAATGAGTTTAGTCCAATTTACGTAAAAACGAGACTGTTCTGTCGTCCAAGCAATAGTTTTTTCAATTTTCTTTATCTTTCGTTATCGAGAAACTAAGTTGAATTTAAGCGTGACATTAACAGCGTTAATTAAGCAATTAAAAATACTTATTTTATTTTAAAGTGTATCGCAACGATGTAATAGACATGCGACGTATTTTTTTCGTATAATACATCGATTTTTTTTACATGAAAGAACTCAATATTTATAACCAATTCAAAATCTCAGTACCACAATAAAATTACATATTACTGTTGGAAATTTAAGGAAATTGTCCGAAACTTCCTGAATGTTTATAATCATCACGATAACAAATGTAACAAACAGTAACAGCCCAGTAAAATACTACTGTCACCCCAATACTAAGCCAGTAGTGAACCGATACTGGTTCATTACTGGGACAGTATCGGTGATAAAGGAATGCCAGTCGTCAATTGCCGCAACTGGCACTGTACTGGCTGCGTACTGTCTGTCACAAAATGCCATTTCAAATTCTTAATCTGGCAAAAGAACGGCTGACCACAATATCGGTCAGCAAACAGTCATAGCTCAGTATGGTCTCTGTTACATTTGCCGACCTACGGCTGCCAGTATTGGCCCAGCACTGGGCCATGTGTCTACCGCTGGCAATTTCTTCATGGGAAGTTATCAATTTTGAGTCTCGATAAATGCTTAATCATGTGTATGTAATCACTCGTATGACAGTATTTTATCATAATTTTGAATGAGTAAAATTTGGCGTATGATGTCTTATGCCTCCAATACTGCAATTCACGCAACTTGCCTTAGAGAAAATTCAGTTTTGCGAGTGTTGGAAGGGGCGGAAGAACTATTGATGTATGCAGAAAGGCATTTTGCTGGTGACGTTGATGATGAGTTGAGGTTGAAAATGAAGACGCCATTGGTGTACTAGGATGTTCAAATGTATGTTAGACTTAACTGAACGTGTAAAAACGCGAATAAAACAAGCAGGCATTTCGCGCGGCCAAATTTATTGAACCTATGCGAATTTTCCGCCCCTAAAAGCACACAATATTCTAGGAATATGCCAGAAATATTCCTAAAAATATTCCTGGTAAATGAAAATGTCCGGCCCTTGTCTGTCAAATCAGAATTCTTAAGGACTTTGCCAAGTAGCCGGAGAATGCAAAAAATTTTTATATCCTCAAGTTCAGCATAACTTTGCTTTTTTGAGTATATAATCTAAACTCAGGCTACTTTCTCGAATACATATTCAATTGCGTCACCTTCAGTTTTAGGCGTTTACTTAGAATTGTCTAACGTATTCTTCGATTCCGCTTTGTGGAGTGAGGGTAATTTTAGATATTTAGCTGTTGATGATAACAACAGCCCAATCCCCGCCCGTCAAGTTACGTTGAACATGATATCTTATCGGAAATGAAAGTTCATAGCTCAATTTGAACGGATGAAGTCAGTTATTTTAGCCCATTATCTTCGAATACTACTCCTTACGACCAAACGTATTTTCTATAAATTGACGGTCGAAGTTCGTTCGAGGCACATACGTTTAAAGTCTCAAGTCGAGGATTGTTCGTAAAAAAACATGGCAGCTGTACGACGAAACACCAGCATCACTTTTTTGGTGATATTACTGACAGTGATTTCGAAACTGGGTGAACTCAACGCAGAATGTTGCCGCAATACGGTTGAATTTACTCATCGTAAGTAAACCTTTAAACGTTACAATTACGTAAAGTGAAAAGAATCAATCAACTTTTCACTATTGAACTGAACCATACGTCACACTCTTTAATATCCATTCCCCGATTCAAAGTAGACTCATTGTTCCAGCCGATTTTCCGGGTGAGCGTTTTAACATTTGCTACGATGGAATATCAAAGCAAACATGGGATTGGTTTTGCGGCAAAGGACCGTGCAATGCGTTTGGCTGCAATTGCGATGGAGGTTGCCGTACTTCTCCTATCGTCAAAAATGATAATGATGCGATAGATTTGTACATAGGTCGTCGAACCCTTCGGACGTTTTCCGAATATTTGAGGGGAAGGCTTATCGATCCACACTTCTACTACCCGCGTGATGAGGAACGTTTTCTCGAACTTGATGATCCAATTGTCAAGTTGATCACTCATCTTTTAAAAGAATTATTGCAGGCTAACCTAACGGAAAGCGTCCGTGCGAGAACGAAAAGATTTGGGAGTCTGTATAATGAATTGTTATTCTTTCTACAGAACAGCAATCCGATCTTCAGCAATAAGTCAGAAGCAAGACACATTTACCTTAGATATATGGATTTGATACATGAGTTCGAACCTTTATTAGCCGACTAAAATCAGGTTATACCTCAAACCAGTGTCATTGTAAAAAACACCTATTTTTGTTTAACGATGAATAAAAGTATATTGGTAAAGATTGCAGAAACGTTTTCTTCTTCCGAATTCCGGGAAGCTCCGCTATCATGCGATAAAGATTGAACTCTCGGATTAATTAAATAATGTTTGAAAATATATCGAATCTTCATCATTGGACAATATTTCACTTGTAAAAAATTTTGTCTTGTTTTCAAATTAAAAGTTTTTCGTGCGCGATGTCAATTTGTCAATTCAGATTTTTGCCGTGACTGATAAGATTATGTTTGCACCATTATGTCCAGACTTTCAGAAGCCCACGTAACGTACTTTATCTTCATCAAGCTATTAGTTTTGTGTCTCGATTAATGCTCAATGATGTGTAAGTAATCACTTGTGTACGTAATCACTTTCTCTCACATAAAAAAAACTCAACATTTATCACAGATAACCCTGATAACCAGTCTGCATTCAAACAACATGCAAATACGATGCAAACCCATGAGGACCTAGCTGATTGCACAAACGAATGTGCTGTTGCACATCCAGTATTTGTCGAATTCGATTTCTGAGTAAGAATTTCACTTACTTTCAAGTCCCCCTAAAGTTATTTTCAGTCTTTTAACAAATATAATCAATTTGATTACCGAAGACACTTAAATTGTAAAAAAAAATAAAAAACATGCAAACTAGGTCAAGCAAATTGTTTTGAATTTGTTTTAACAAACAAAGTATTGTTTCGACGAACGTTTGCCGCACAAGGGCAGCGTATTATGAACCTAACTTTTTTGTCTTCGTCTACAAAGAGATCGATTCTACGCTCGGTCAACAGGTATAAAAAGTAGCGGTTTTCGTGCATGTGTAACAAGAATGAATTTTTAAGTGTTCGAATCATCACTGAAGTCATAGCATTCTGAATATCATTTTGAATGATTTGTTGCCTTCAGGGAATCGCAGTCCTTTGCGTTTTTCGGTCCTAGGGATTTCTAAATTACGACGGAAAGCGTTTCCGTCCGTTAGAATATTCGGGATTCCGAATCAATTGAGATGATTTATGGGGAATCCGCCAAAGCTATTTTGGAATTGACCATAACACCCCTATTCGTCGAGCTCGCTGTGTATGTAAGAATTTTGGACGGAAAACTTTTGTAAACTGGAAGAATCTTGGAAATGTTTCTAAAACTCTCAAAGTTGAAGATAATTGATTAAACGACATGAAAATTGTTATCAACGAATCGAATTCCGATTTCTATTTATCAAATTCCATTTGAAAACCGCTTTTAGCAAGGCGATAACGAAAACAAATCGATATTTCACGAGGCGGTCGCGTGCTTCTAGGCCCGCTATTTCTCCTCGACCCTACTTTTTCTCCATCAAGCTTTTAATCTTAAGTCCCGATGAGAAGTTATCTTCGAAGTAAATAAACGAACCAGGATGATCCGGATGTTAACGTTTTCTGTCCCTCGGTCGGTAAGGCAGATCCTTTGTTGAGCGCAATGTTAGTCATTCGCCGATTTGGCTGCACGAATTTGCACAAAACTCTACATAACGCCTTGGGACGTTTCTCGGATATTTGAAGGATAGGCTCATCGATCCACAGTTCCACGACCCGCTTGATAGGGAACGTTTTCTCGAACTTCATGAACCATTAGTGCACTTGACCAGGCATCTTATAGAAGCATTATGGCGGGCTAACCTTACAGAAAGCGTATGTGCGAAAATTGAAAGATTTGAGATTTTATATAATGAATTCATGATCTTCCTGAAGAACAGCAATCCAATCTTTAGCAATAAGTCAGCAGCGAGAAAAAGTTACCTCAGATATTTAGACTTGATGTCTGAGTTATCGAATCTCTACTAGCCGACTAAAATCTGGTTGTACCTCAAACCAGTGCCACTGTAAAAAACACTAATTTTTGTTCAACAATGAATGAAAGAATATGAGTAAGGATTGCAGAAACGTTTTTTCCCTCCTGATTTGAAATTCTTAAGAGCTTCGCTAGCATGCAATGAAAATGAAACTTTCGGATTTATCGGAACATTTTTACAAAAGAAATTGAATCTTCATCATTCGACAATATAATTTCACTTCTGAATATTTCATCATTGTGTTCGAATAACAATTTCTTCGTGCGCGATGTGAATTTGTTCATTCAGATAATTGCCGAAACTGAAAAGATTATGTATGCACCGTTATGTCCAGACCTTCAGAATTCCACGTAACGTACTTTATCTTCATCGAGCCATTAATTTCGAGTTTTGATGAATGCTTGACGATGTAATCACGATGTAATCACGATATAATCACTTGTACACTGAGAGAAAAAATAGGTCAGGGCAACTTGAGTCAGCGTAGTTGAAATTGTCCTCGACTTTTTTCTGTAGTTAACAATGTAGATTTGAATATAGTTGCAACAACATGAAAATCTAGTTTCAGCGACTAGGTGATCTAGTCGAATCTGCCTCTACTTCTTTAATTATAGTCATAGGAACCAGACAAAAGTAGGAAGTACGAATTTTCATTATATTCCATACTAATATTCAAATTTAG
>JABFQM010003285.1:0-12211 GCA_022816865.1 Zelostemma sp. ZL-2020
CGGGAATCAGGAAAAACTCCGAAATTTGACCCGTTATATTTCATGGTACGGCGTTTCGAGTACAAAACTTAATCCTATGGCCCTGATACATCGCCATGAATATTCGGAGCGTTACTTTTTGCTTGCGATGTAGCGGGCAAACGACCTTAATTTCTGAATCGCTTTAGAATAATATGAAGTACAATTACCGAACCGAACTTGACTTTTCGAAACCGCCCAAGAAAAAGGTAAGAGCGTTCGAAATGATTTTACTGATGTTATACTCGATTTTTAAGTAGGCCTGCAATTAAAGATCCCACGTCATGCGAATTTGCGTTATAATTTCCTAAAACGAGATGAGCAAGATAACAGAGTATGTTTTACAGGTATTACAAAAGAGAGGTCTTTTGCAATGTTGGCTCTATTGTGCGCGGCACCATAAGGAATACCGGTACTTTCGCCTAGTTTTACGCGTTTTCATGAGCACCTCGCTCCGTAAAGCGTAAACACGGGCTCATTATTTTTTCTTCATTGTATGCGAAACGTTTTATCGGCGTAGTAAATAAAGTAGTTTCCGTCCTGCAAACTTACGCTTGGCGGCTTTCGCCATTCGAAACAAGATGTTATTTTCATTGCAACTACATATTCCTTATCCCAAGACTTTTCTTGAAAACCAATGATTTCCTTAAACTTTTTCTTACCGATCGAGTTTGAATACACCACATTTAATTTGGACGCAGATGTGATCGACGAAATTGAAGCGCTGAAGAATCGATGTGTTATTTTCTTTTCCCAAAAATCGCAAATTTTTTTTTTTTAAACAATTAAAAATTACATCGATTCTTTAGCACATTTACATTCAACGTTGAAAAGGATTGTTCGTTTGGCTAATCGCAGTCGCGTCAAAATGAAACGGCGTTTTCGAAACTCGGTTGGTAAAAAGGAGTTTACGGATCCCTTAATAAAAATGCAGGATTCAATGGATTCGTTATTTCGCCATTGCAGTGGGAAAGGTTAAACGCTCATCTCCATGACCTTTCCACACATGGCACAAGGAGATAAAATCATCCCATTCCAATGACAATTTGAGAACAATAACGACGAGTTTCGCATTTTATTAAAAGTACAGTATTTTTCAACAAGTTCGCATAATTTAGTAAATTAAATTTTTCCCACAATCATTTTCCGTGCGAAAAAAGTTTATGGAAGCGGAGGAATGACGACGGTTTATACTGGGAAAAATGATAGGCACAGCTTTATCGCGATACGGCACGTTCTGTTTCGAAGCGTTTGTTGGGCACGTCCGATTTTCCTGAAACGTAAAGCGAGTAATAAACTGGTCCGGGCGACATCAGTATTTACTTTGGCAAGAGGACTTCCGTCGTGGGTGTGTCGACGTGCACGAACAACGGACGCGCCAAAGTATTAGTGCGGGATGCGCTTCCTCTTTCGCCTGTTTCACAACTATTCGTGTGCTGTTTTGATAAACGACTCTCGCGATAAATGACCGCGATGATGACATTGTGAATATTTTCGCCATCGAAATGCTCCGATTTCCAATATTGAAAATAAATGCCCAAAAAGCTCGAATATCGTGTAAAATGTAAAACATTTTTATGTCCATGATTACAAAGTTCGTTCATTCTTGAATTCGATATTTACAAGGTTCAATTGTTGAGAAGATTCAGAAGGGTACGATCTCTTCTTTCTGCTCATTTTCTTCCGCTTCCTGTATTTTTTCGTACTCTTGTACCTCTTCTACATCCATTTTCTCCAACAAGGAATCGTACTCGCGCATTTTCGAATCAAACAACATGTCGATCATCGGAATCGGCTGTTGCCTTCTTGCCGCGATTTCCAGTTTTTGCGCCAGTATAATTTCCAATGGTCTGCTGATAAAGTTTATGACTTTGCAGTCTTTTGGACTGCCGACTCTTCCAGTTCGACCACATCTGAAAGAAAGTTTTTAAATTGCAACTGAATAAAGAAGTAATGGAGAAAATTACCTGTGAATGTATTCCGAGGTTTGCAATGGAAAATCAAAATTAACAACGTATCGAACGTCCTTAGTATCTAGACCTCGAGATCCAGCATCAGTCGTGACGAGAACGTTGACTCTTCCGCTTTTGAATTCCGCATATTTTCCCCTTCTAAAATACTCTTTCATTTTGGCATTCAAATGTATGCTTTGTACACCGAATTCGCGAAGAAACCGAGTAAGCCAATCACAAGTGATGCTTGTGTTTGTGAAGATAATGATACCGTGACGCTTTAGGGCTTTTTCTTTTATCATTTTGAGGAGCAGCATTGGCTTATGCATAGGTCCAACTCGCAGAAACTGTTGCGGGACATGAACCAAGTGCAGTTTTTCAGTTGTCACAGACTTCAAAGATTCCATCTAGAGAAAAGAAATTTCATTAGTTTCGTCATTGAAATAGTTTTTTCTTCCGAATTACTTACGTTTATAAAACTGTCTATGACTGGTGCCACATTACTCGGCATCGTCGCCGAAGCCAACGTCAACTGTGCACCTGGGTCCGTGATTAAAGCAGTTTCTCGGCAAAAACAGAACTAAAATTCATGAAAGTTATATTTTATCTTTATGTTACAAAGCGCAAAAGATGCGTGTGTCCCGTACTCTGATTTTGCGTAAGAACGGTTTCAACTTCTCATGGAAAGTTTCGTGAAACAACGAATCAGCCTCGTCCAGCACGACGTGCTGCAGATAGTCCAACTTGAAAATCCTGTTCGTAACGTATTTACTCAAGACGCCCAAAGTCGCAATTAAAATATCGACATTGGAAACTAAAGGATTTCTCATACTCCGTTTCGTCCTTCCACCTATTATGAGTTTCACATTTACGTCAAGACCATTCGCCAATCTTTTCGCGTCTCTCTATAAAAAGAAACACATTAATTCAGTAAAAATTTGAACTGGAAATGAACGCAATTCCACAATTCGCGTTTTTACTCTAATTTGAACAGCTAATTCTCTGCTAGGTGTGATAATTAGCGCCAAAGGTCGATTCGGCTCTCGCTCTGCCTGAGGTTTCGACGCCAGTATCTGGTGTATCATAGGAAGCAAGTAAGCCATGGTTTTTCCACTTCCCGTTTCCGCGGCGATCATTGTGTTGAACCCGTTCATCACACTGGGAAATGCTTTCATCTGGATCAAGGTTGGCTTTTCGAACCCATAATTATCCAGGTTCTTCAGGACTTGTGGGTTGAAATCAAAATCTTTGAATTCTGGGATATTCAGTTCTTCTTCTTTCTTTTCCTGTTGGCAATAAAAACATTACTTTTTTTGTTTCGGCGTTATTAATGAAGTTTGAATTAAAATTCAAAAATATTAACAATTGGCAAAGGATGAATTGTGAAGTAATCGCCTTTAGACTTGTCATGTGTCCATCCTTTAGTCACCAATACCGGGTGAAATTTGCTGTATTTATCTCCCGTGTTAAAATTGAACTGTTTCCTTTTGCTCGTTATTATGGGAATCTTAGGTCTGTTGTTCGGCTTCTCTCGTATATCGTTAATGTCTCGCATAATCGGGACCGCTGGATCCTGGAAATTATTTTCAACTCAATTAAATTATATCGATTTTTTTTCAAATTTCCACCATTTTTTTCGACTAACATAGACGCCACAATTTTCGAATTCATCAACGCAAAAATAATACAAACGGACTGAAAATGCTTTTGTTTTGATCAAGTAATATTGATATTTAACAATCGAAAATAAGTTTTGAGGTTATACTCACTCTTGCTCCGTAACTGTACTTCCGTAAATTTACGAAAGTGTCGAGCTTGTGACATGCTTTACAAATTCGTGGAATCATGGTTGAATTTCACGAGCTTGAAGTTTGTGTAAAAATCATGTGAAATTACTATTATTTTATTCTTGGATATATCACACACGCGTGCGATAGTATATAATACAATAACACAAAGCTAGGAGGCAGCACCATACAATCGATACGAAGCGCGCCATCATTCAAAATGTAAGGCGGGAAATTTTAAGTGCGATTCCATTCAACTTATTACTATTTATTCGGATAAGCGAATAAATTTGGTAGTAAAAAGGTTTAGAATTTCTGTCAATGCGAAGGGCAAAGACATCTTTTTTCGTTACATGCTCTCGTTTATCTGAAGTCGCCGAAAATGTAAACAACTAATTTATTTCAAGTTGAAAGGCGGCGGCAAATAAACGAGAAATTCAAATAAAGAAGTAATTTTCAAACGCTAGCGAATCATTTTTATTTCCACAATTAAAATTATTCCGATGTCGCGAAAAAAGAAAATTAATAATTTATAAAGTTTAGTGATATGATTAAAGGCACTAATACAAAAGTTGTGTTATGCTTGAAGACACTTCCGAAATATTGAGGGCTAATCTGTTGAGAAGGAAGTTATTTCGATGCTTTTTCATAAATAGGATTTTTATCAAGTACTCGAATCGACCCCAAACATCAGTCATTATTACGGGTTCGCCCCACTGGAGTCTGAGTATTTCTTTGTGTTTTTGATACTTTTCTATCGGAACGAAATTACTTGGTGAAAGGCGCTTTATGTCATATTGCCACTCGGATAAAGTATTACATTTATTTTTGCGAAAAAAAAGTCGCAGCATGGCAATTCGTGACTCGTGTTACGTTAAAAAAGAAAAAATGATGTCACCGTTCTAAAAATCATCTTGCTAAAAAGAAGCCTTCCCATCTTCTTGCTTGCATGTAAAAAAAGATGTTCGAGATTGTTTCAATGTCTACGCAAAGGTTGATTACGCGATATCTCAAAACACGTTTTGGCTCGAGAAAAGAAAAATGTTCTCGGCCTTAGAGGCGAGATTTTCCAAGCAAAAATATCGGGATGGAATCTTTCTTATGCTCCCGCAAAAAAGTCGCAGAGCAAACAAAAGCGCACTCGTCCATATGTCCACAAATGCAGATTATTCCGCACGAGTATGCTGTCAAGAGCTTGTAAATGACACAAAAGTGCAATGTGAATTAGCTACGACAGTCAAGTATTAATCCAGAAAAAAAAAAAAAAAAAACCGCATCGGCATTTTTCTCTTTAACTAAAATCCCAAATCCTTTTTTCATCGATCAAGAAAAGCGACATTTTGCCATGGTAATTAATAGGATAAGGTGAAAAGTAATCCAGGCGTACTTTCGACGAGGAGAAGGAAGGCATGAAAGCTGGAATCGCAGCGTGTTGCGAATCCTGGCCCAAGTTTCGCGTTGACTCGCGCAAAGGGGTGCGATCGAGGGGCGAGAAGGCTCGGGCGTTCGCGCTTGCGCTACGCTTGGGTGTATCTTTGTCCACCCCTTCGCCGAGGACTCCCACCCCGGTTCCCGCAACCCCTACCGTTACCAACCCCTCGCCCACGGGCGATTCAGTTACCGGGCCGATCCGCGAGCAGCGGTATTGGTGCTTTTTCATCTCTCTCTCCGCGCGCCGTTTCTTTCCGTTCAATCAACCAAAAGGCACTCAGGACAGGACCTTGCCGGCACATCCTTCCGAAATAATCGATCAGGTGCCGTCTGCCACGTTGACGCCTGTGGCCACCCTCGGATTCATGCTCTAATTCTTACGCTGCTTCCGTGCGCGAGCGACCACATGTCGTCGTCGACGTCGTCTTCGTCGTCCCTCGGGTTACGGGGCCAAGCCGATCGCCGCGTTGGCTTGTTGATGTTGTCGCTCTTGTTCTCGTTCACAGGGCACTCGTCGTCGTCGTCTCGTTGACGCAACCGTTCTAGTGCTCGGCGACGAGGTTTTCGTTACTCCCGCGGATCCTCGCACTCTTACGCGGCCTTGTTTGGGATTTGTTTGGGCTATCTTCGCCGCTGTTTTTGCCGCACCGTGACGGCGGTCGAGATGATGCTATCGGACTGTTTGGGTGATGCACATGTTTATCTTGAGGAGGAGACGGCGTTAATCGTCCGCCTTGGGAAGAAGTTATTGCGTTACCCGCCGGGGCGGCTGTGGTAAAAGTCAAGTGGCGCTACCGAAAAGTAAACGAGAGGGGCCGGGAGAATGCCGCGGCTGAATGCGTCTCGTCGGGCTTGTTTTTTTCAACAGTCCGCGGCGATGCTTTAAGAAAGCCCGAGAAAGGAACTGGCTGGCGATAATTCCATTGGTGTACGGTTTTCGGCTCGTACCACGGAGCTGGCGCTTCATCGATGCGATGCACCCCGAGAGCACCGATGTATCAACCACACGTCACCGTCTAATTGGCTTATGAACTTGATTATTTAATCACATTGCCAGCGCGCGGACTCGTAAATGTTACGCGATTTAATCACGAGCAAAGTGCCGCTGCTTTTAGAAGCGCATCTCGAGGGTTGCGAGACGCCGCCGAGATTACTCGTGCCCTTTTTCGCTCGCTCAAGGTGCTCAAGGTTAGTGCAGCTATTTTTTTCCGCATGTGAAATAATTGTTTCGGTTTTATCTCGTTGAGCTTTTTTCCCCGGGAAAAAAGGTCGTTTGTTTATCTTTTGGGGGTTTTTTTTTGTCGTACGAGTTTTTCAACCACGCAAAAATTGTGGTTTGTTGAATTTTCGTATCACTGTACCGAAAATCGTCGAGTACGAAAATGTGTATTTTCTTCGAAGCGTTTATCGGTAGGGGACGATTCGGAATTATGACCAGCGAAATTGTATTTAAAAGACTGCTCGAGCGGGAGAGTAGCGCAGGCAACGATAATATTCCTCTTTTATATCTCTCGGCGTGGAAAAGAGAGTAAGGCAAAAAAATATTCCCACGCAGCGCTGACAATTAATTTTGGAACGCGTCTGAGGAAGAGAATGCGGAAAGTACGGGAGAAATTTTCGCAATTAATTCCCGAACAGTTTTCTATTTGAATACGACGCTTTTATTTTATGAAAATGACGGTTTATTTACTTTGGAATTTACTTATATAGGTACCTTTCTTCACGACGTACAATGACGGTACAATTGAGCGCGTCGCTCTTGTACATTCCATGAAAAGCTATTTGCAGCTATTTAATAAGCCCAATAATAATGAACGTGCCGAGAGTGCTCTTTTTCACGTGACGCGCCGCACCTTGGCAATCTCAACTTCGTCGCGTTACGAGAGTAAAAAAATAGTATCGATTATTTATCGAGTAAAGCCGTCAATGATGTAAAGCTTATTTATTAGCTCCATTATGACCGCTAATGCTTCATAAATATAAAGCACTCGATGAGGAGCTAACAATGGTTGAATGATATATTTGCTCGGGCGCGTTTCTCAGGCTTCTTTATCGGGGTGAAAAAGTCTGCCGACAATGAACGGAACGAAAGGCGAAAAAGCCGTGATATATGCCAGCGCGAAACAGGAAGGATTAAAATTTTTAACTACTGCCATTTGGGCTTCGTCCGTTTATTTACAGATGAGATTTAATCAATAACGGGGAGTTTAATGGATCCCGGAAATAGCGATATTTGATGCGAGTTTTACCCGAGAGAGAAAGAGAAGAATCGTTATATGTATATATATATATGACGATTCATTTATCCATAACGAGGAAGAAACTGCGGTGCTTGCGGCTTTACTCGCTTATTTCTTCAAGGAGAAAATTGACAAGAAGAGAGGTAAAATTCACGAGTCTTGGCACGGAAAAAAAAAGAAACACGGCGACATTATCGAAAACGGAAAGGGCTCTTGAGTGGCGAAATATTATTTTTTTTCCGCTCCCCGGGCAAAAATGTATAAGCGTCGTGTCCCTCGATATGTTTATTCAAAGGCAATTTAATATCGAACATAACGACCTACCAAATTCCCGCGTACGTAATTCAGTTTGGAAAACGTGTATTTACTGCAAACGCTATGTTTATTCAAAGAAGAATTTGCATACTTTCTATTGTATAGGACGGGTCATTGTTTAAACTCCGGAATGTTTCCGGTTCGTTATGACGATAATAAAGTTATGGAGAATTACAGGAAAAATATCCCGAATAAAAGGTAAACAGAGCCGAAACGAGGGACATAATGCGAGGGACATTTTTCATGATTGCGGCCAGGTTCGCGGCCTGAATTTATAATATTCGAGGCTTTGCTTTTCACGGAGCAATCGATGCTTCGGTGCCTCACGCTTTAGCGATTATATACGCAAGGATAACAATTGCCTTTTGTGGATTCATCGGACACTGGTAGCGATATATTTCTCTGTGTCCTTTTTTTCGAGCCAGTGCTCCCGCATGCCCGATTACAAATGTGAAATCGATCCTCGTCCGCTGCTGAATCGCAGAGGCACCGCCGCTAAATCGATTCGGTGCAGATAGGAAGGAGCAATCCAAACCGACCGATAAATAAACGACCGACTATTCTCGTTATCGTGAAGAACGAAGGCTCGATAGTTTACGCCGGTAATCAGGACCTGGTTTTCATTTACACTTTACACCGCAGCTATCGCTTCTTTTCCCAGCGGCAAAAAATCGCGTTTTGCGACTGAATCTCCTTTTTATTTCGCTTTCGCTTTCGATTTGTTCAATGAGCGATAGCAAGATATACATTATTCTGTTTGCGAAATACGGGAGAGGAAAGGTTGATCTTGACAAAGTACTTTTACCGAGTGGGAGACCTTTGCTTTGTAAAACGTCGCAAGAAAAGAAGTCATTTGATTTTAATTTTCTCCCCGTCACGGAGACTGATATCTCACGGATTTTGGCTTGTTTTTCCATCTTCTTCTCGAATCTACGACGAGTGATTAGACAGCATTGATTCGATCAACTCGAAGGGACAACGTTGGAAGAGAGCTTTCGAGAAAAATCTTCATTTTCCATGGAAAAGTTGCCTTTGAAACCTTTGATATGCAAAATTGTTGACATATTTTGCGGACGAAATGTTTGCAAAATGAAGAGTATTCTTTCAGTGCAACAAGCAATCTCGCTTCTAGATTGCGTTGAGATTAATGAAAATTGCAGATTTTTCTTTTGTTCGCTCAAGTTTGATTGTCAATTACGCACACAAGTTCTTTTCTCGTGCAACGGCACGGGCAATGAATAATTTCGGCTTTGATGTCGGCGCCAAAAATCTCTCTCGTGTGCTAAATAGGTCACGTCGGTAATAGACACTTTGCTCGCTTTGAAGCAAGTTTTGGATTTTACGAAACACCAAGGCGAGGCACTCATTTAACGCGAATTTGATCATTGGTTATGTTCTCGGGTCGAAGAAACTTTATCGATCGTTCAAACTTGCAAGTTACCGCGGTCGGGATGAACTTTCTTCCAAAGGAGATGAATTTGCCCGTATATACAATGAAGAAAAGTAATTTTCGCGAGTGAAATGTCGAGCTCGGTCGTTGGCATACGACACATGTTTCGTGGAAAGTAATAGTTGCACAATCACCGAATCGATAGCACTAAAAACAGCACGTTTGTGCACTAATCGCGCGTCTTCGATTCAACTGTCCTCCATTACTTCATCACGTTGTCGTCGCTTCCGTGGACGTACAATGAGATAACCCTGCAGGGGGTTCGCTTCGTGATTCAGCAAAGGTGATACAGCGTTAAAAAGCTGCAAATGATTCGTGATTTATGTGACGCTCGCGTCACACTGCATACAACGAACGACGCGTACGTTTGTACTCGCGAGCAGCCGGTGATAAATGGGATAAATCGCAAGGCACTCGAACGAGACTCCTAATTTTTTTATCGTCAGTTCTACGGAGTTGGACTACTTCCAAGAGCGAAAGATCCTTTCGAGTATTTTACTTTTGCCTACGACGATTATTTCACGATTTCTGCCGGGGTCGAAGAAAAAAACATTTTTTCCAATTCGAGCTCGTAAGTCGTAATGTTTCTTCGAGCCGAGTTTTTCTTTCCAACGAGACTCGTCGGTGAATAAGTGATATAAGCGGTCACTCTTTTTGCGGAAAGTCTTGCTCAGGGGTTCAGCTGTTATTGCGCAACAAGGAGCAAGGGAATGTATTTTATTTCCCCCATAAGGATGGCGGTTTACACAATGACGTCAACGACCTCGACTTACTTTACTTCAACCCTTGCCTATTACAAGGCAAAGCCATAGAAAATTGATTGCCAGTTGGAGGAGGAGAAAACGCTACATTGCATTCCAAATCTCGATTTGGCTTTCCGTTTTCAATTTCAAACGAGAGAGATTAATAAATGAAAGCGCCGGCTTTTTAATGGAAAAATATGTGTAATTTCAACGTCAGCTTTGGAGAATTGATGCCATTCATATTTATAAATCCCACAGGGCTTGTAAATTGGATGCGAGTTGATGGTAAGGTCGGGAATCTCAATGGATGTGGGTCAAGTATCGCGTATGAAATGTATTTGTAATATTTTTCGAGAAGAATGCACGTCGTGCGCAACGATTGTATAACTGCAACATAAACCGTAGCAAAAGAAGCCCGAAATGGTCCAAAGTACAAAGAAAGGAAGTTGAAATGCCGTCTCCAGTAAAGAGGTGTTTCAAGCTCAAGCGTCTTTTCTTCGCGAGTCAAGTTCGCGCTTTTCAGTTTCTGGCGTTTTCGAAGTATGATAAACGTTTCTGGAAGAAAATAATTGCATAACTTTTTTATTAAACCCTTAGATTAATCGAAAACGTCCATCGACGAATCAACGATTGTTCAAAATTCGTCGAAGATTTTTGGTTTCGTGTTGGATCTTGCTACTATCGAAAAGGATATGAGTTGTTTCGTGGGCACTTTTCAAGGAGGGAAATGTGGTCGATGGTCGGTACAGGAGTTCCCTGTGATAAATCACTTGCAAAAACGAAATTCGCCAAGCTTAAGCAGCCAGAGCCACCTGGTTGTTGGGAAGCCGCAGCACGAGAGGGTGAAACGTAAAACTACCCTTTCCATCGGATGAGATGGCGCAAGCGTGGATTCGACAATCAATGAACATTTTCGCCGTTTGCGTGGGTGGTAAAACCCGCGATGATGCAACGCTAACGGTCAAATGCGAGTAATTAAAAACTATTAAATCATACAACGAAGACCGAAACGCGTAACGTGATTACACGTCCGATTGAGTCCATTTCTATATTTTTCACGACTCGCAACAGATTTTGCATCGAAAATGAAATTTTTATTTTTACCTCGGCAGACATTTCCGCTCGATTACGAGCAGCCTTTGAGCCTTTGACGATAATTGAATTGGCGAGAAAAAATATTCCCCACGATGGAAAAGGAAAAATTGATTTTCAACTGCAAATCCGTCATTTGTTATTTCGCAATTTTCATTTGATCTCGGCGTCGTGAAAAAAGTCCGTATTTCATGCCAAAAATGTGTCCAGTTTTGGCGATTTTGATTTTATGATTGCAGGCGTGTTAAAAAATATTCTCTATCTATCCAGTTTCCTCAAAAACCGGTTTGCAAAAGCTGATATCTGCGTTTGCATCCATTTTTCGACCCCGAAACATATGTCCAACTCATTTTTCTAATTAACACAATCATATGAAACCACGAATAATCGATGCATTCTCTTTCCGTACAAAGCCCGCATCCACGTGAATTTGATTCGTTTTTGTAAAAATAATTGCCGTGAACTTTGTAACTGAAAAATTGCTCTCTTGTAAAAATACAAAAATTGATATACCACTTTTGGCAATTTTAAATTCATAATTGCATGCGTGTAAAAAAGTGCCCTCTATCGGCTGATGTAATCGGCGTTTAATTTCAGATACTGCGTAGTTTTATCAAAAACCCAGTTAGCGAAAACTGATATTTTGATTCGCATTAAATTCTTTCCAAACCAAAATACGATATTTTTGATAAGTTTAGATTAATTCGTTTTTACAAAACGGAGAATTATTGTGAGCTTTCATACTTTGAAATTGCTCTCCTATAAAATTAAAAAAAGTGACGCGTATAATCTTTCGGCATAAAATTACGGAAATGATCAAGTGAAATGTATAATCTCAAAAATCAGGGCAACAGTAGCGGTGAATGAGAATCTTACAGAGTTGAATTGAACGTCGGGGTTGAATTTTTGATGAAAAAGCGCAAAAAGCGCAACGAGGACGACGAGAAATGGCCACTGGTCGGGGATGGACGGACGAGCGCACGGACGGACGAGTCAGATGGCCGTTAAAGTGGTAATCCGGTGCAAAGTCCCGGTAAAAGGAGTGATAAAAAGGCAGACGCGCTCGTGACAAATAAGCACTGATTTAATTCTAGGCCGACTGGCTCGTGCCAGTTCAGAAACGACGGCGCAGATTAGCTTTAATGCCACACCGGCTTTGCGTTGAGAATAGTTGATAATTAAT
>JABFQM010003286.1:0-12209 GCA_022816865.1 Zelostemma sp. ZL-2020
TTCAAAACGTGACATCTCCAAGTCACGGCATATTAAGCGCTCCTGTTAAGAAGGCTCCTTTTAAGAGTTTCGAGTGTATTTTTTGACGACATTTTTCCATGGGCCCTTGCTGCACAATATTCTATTATCAAGCGCCACCGTAAAGTTGTTGCAAATTATCATAGAAGTCATAGAAGTGATTTCTTTATTTATTATTGTTGCAAATTAGTTGAAAAGTAAACATTTTTTCCTGGAGAAAACTGTAAATTTTTGTATAATTTTTTCACTCGCGTATTTTTTTTCGTGAAGAACAAAAATAAATTATGCTGGCATATTAAATGAAATCAATCATGTTGCATTATAAATATGTTTGTGCTACAGGCTATTTTTCTCCTTCGAGCTTTTAAATTGGTTTCTTTCGTAATTAGAATAAGGAATGTTTCAGCCAAACGAGTATTCAAATTTCGTTCTCCGATTACAGCGCTTCCAGAGCTAAAAACTAGATTTCAGCTCTTCAAACCTGACGTATCTCGCATTCTCGAAAAATCGACATTTCCGAGCCACTTTTATAACATAAAAATTCCATTACATTCTTCAATATTAATTTTCCATTACAAAAACGTTTAGTAACATGATGATTTGGCAATTTGGAAGTACCAAAATTGTATATGATTCAAATTAATCATATAGAACGAAAATAAAAAATTTGTAATCCATGTTTTTGATAACGTGATTCCAAAATCCCTGATAATAAATATATTAATGAATTTATGTAAACCTCTGGTACGTAGCAGGTTATTACGACATGCGCGTTAGTGTCTCTCTCTCCCACTGCCCTTGAGAAACGTGTCATCCTTGTCCTATGCTATGGAATGCCAATCCATACACTGTTATAGCAAAGCGCACGGTGTGTGCACACACACGACGCACACCACGGGTAAGCGGCATGAATGCCAACAAACGAAAATAAGTTCAACACGACACGACGACGACGACGACAACGTGGAAGAAACAACAGTGAATCCAAGTGAATACAGTGGCTGAAAACTGGTCCGAGGAAAGATTAAACGCGGCATTCTGCCCTTGCTTCGTGCCATTCGCCTGTTATGCGTTTTCATGCCTTCTTCTCCGGGGAGTGTATAATTTCGAATACGATGCTACTGTCTTCGGAAACCTCGTGGTTGCCGACGACATTCTGAAAAATTCTGAATATGAGAATAGCCAAGTCAACTCTATTCTTCCTCATGATAATATTGTTGCTGTCGATATTTATTTCGAATGTTCTCAATGTTATCAACGTCGATTCTTACGCCTACGGAGGAGAGGTCTCGAGAAACGGACAACAACATGATGACATCGAAGCCAAGTGGACGACTCCCAAAAAGTACAACATCGGCAATTCCTTTCAAAATCTCATGTGGTTTCTACAGGTACGCCTCGTCTGCGTGTACATGTACCGAATTTTCAACATTTTCATATTTTTTATATTACGAGGAAGCTCTCAGCTGTTTCACCGACCGAGTTTTCAAAACACGTCACGTTTGCACGCGACGCGGCTTTTTTATTTGAATCAATTAAAATTAAAATTTAATTCCCAACTTGATTGGCATCCGTAAACTATTTTTTACCGACCGAATTTCGAAATTATTAGGTCGTATCAAAATGAAATGACGTTTTCAATTTGCTTTCAGATTTCCGATATTCACATCAGCATTTTTCGAGACCCGTCCAGGATTTCCGATTTCCAAGACTTTGCTAACCAGACTGTCGGTACTTTCAAGCCTTACGTTGTACTTGCATCTGGTAAGATCAATGCACCTTTCATTATGCTTGACCATAATTCAAAAAATAAATTAATCCTTGATTCTTTTTAAATGCTGCATTCTTTTGTGTAGGTGACTTGACCGATGCAAAAACAACCGATAAAATGGGCTCGCGCCAAATACTCGAAGAATGGGTCCATTATAAGGAAATTTTGGACAAAGTGAACATAACGAGCAAAACGATTTGGTTAGATGTCAGAGGGAATCATGGTAAAACCTTAATTTGCCTTTTTCTGCCATTCGTCGCTGTACAATGCAGTACTATTTATTTGCAGATAATTTCAATGTCTTGAGCATAAAATCCAAGGAAAACTATTTTTTGAATTATTCGATCCAAGGGAGGAATCATCCGCGATCTTACATGCATCAAATAACGGTTGGAGCAGAAAAATATTCTTTTATTGCCGTGGATGCGTGTTTGGAACCAGGTCCCAGGCGACCCTTTAATTTCGTCGGCGCTTTGGACGAAAAAGAAATCAAACACGTAGAAAAGCTTGCGAATGAAACTAGAATAACAGGGGGAGACTACATCGTTTGGTTCGGGCATTATCCAAGTTCTTCGATAATCGCGCAATGCAGTGGAGGCGTGAGAAGTATTTTAGGTGCTTACACAATTTGAGGATGGAAAAATCTTTTTTTCTGTGAATTTATTAACAATACATGTTTAAAATCATAGTTCCGAGACTAATCGTATATTCTTAACGTTTGGAATATTATATATATAATTTTCTTTTTCATGATGAATTCGAAGGTACAATTTTTGCTTGGAAATTTGCACATTGCTAAATTTTTAGGAAGGTATAGGGAAGGTATGGCATACCTCTGTGGGCATTTTCACATGTTAGGGGGGTTGGCGCCTGCCCTTTACACTTTGCAACAGGCAGGTTTCCTTGAATTAGAATTGGCTGATTGGAAAGATAATAGGATGTAAGTTTCGCTCGCTTCTCGCTCAATAATGCTCACCTCATTAACCTTAACACTTTGAACTGATGAAAACTGAAAATCACTCGAATGTCAAACATATTTTACCTAGTCTTTATTTCCAAACGCTCTAAAGAAATAAGCTTGCTTTATCGTAAAAATCAACTATCATTCACACAATCTCAACTCGCTTTGCTTGCCATCTTTTCAAATCGATTAAATTTTCTTTTTCTCAATGTTTATTTGAACCTAGATCTCGTATTTAACGTTATATCTCTACTTTGAGATATGCATCGAGCATCGGTAAACAAAAAGTAACAAACTGCGAAGCAGTAAAAATAAATCGATCCCACTTGACTTATTTTTACAACTCGGTCTCTTGGTAATTCGTTTTTTTAATGAGAAAGCATTCCATAGATATTGATTGGAGGCAGCCAATGCTCGATACATGAATATTCCATTTCATCACAAAAAACTTTTACTTGAATTGCAAATTTCTTGCAATTTTATATCGAATATAAATGAATGATTTTCTATTTTAGGTATCGCGTCGCAGCTATCGACCATGGCCAGTTTTCGTTCGTTGACATGAGACATAACGATTGGCCGGTGGCATTAATTACGAATCCAAAGCATTTGCAGTTCGCAATGCCTCACAAAGAGAATCTACAATCAATAATTGATTCTACGCATATCAGGTAATTCTTGCAGATCATTTCAAACTCTGAAAAATCGTTCGTCATTTTTTCCAATTCCATACATTTTTTTCATTTAGAGTTTTGGCATTTTCGACGTCGTCTATCGTCTTAGTTGAAGTCAAGGTCAATAATGATTCCTGGATCAAGTGCAAACACGTTCAAGGACCATTATACGTCGCAGAATGGACTCCTAAATTGTACCATATCGGAATTCATTACATCACGGTAAACTGATCTTTTTAATTAATTGAGCAATCAATGATTTACTGAAAAACTCGGGAATCGCATGATTCAGGCGAGAGTTATGGATGCAGAAGATCGAGAAAAGACTGTGGACCAACCGTTCTCATTAGATGGGACGAGATTACCCTTCCGAGTTCTGTCCCGAATCCTTCTTATGGCTGACGCTACCCGCATTGTGAGTAAAACTTACCAATCGCAAAAATTACAGTGAAAAAAATCCTTTATAACGGATGTCTCATTTCTCAGTTTCAATTCTTTTTCGTTACCGTGCTGATCATATTGGTACTTCCATTGAGTTTACTGCGCTTTCTTCACGTTTTTTACGAAGGTTTGTAAAGAGATGTTATAAAAGACAAACTTTTTCAACTATCTAATTCGAGGCTTTTTCGTCTTTTTAGGAAATCGACGGAGAGCGCCAAATCTTCGGATAAAAATATTTCAATGTTGGCTGAGAAAGCTGTGTATTTTAGCAATTGTAGACCGATTGTTTTTTCCGTTAGTTATATATGAATTGTACTTATCGATTGGTGAGTGAGGCAATTTTACTTTCATTACTATCTGCATTTGATTGTCTTACGAGAAAAGTTTGCATTCGTTTTCAGGACCGTGGATAATTGGCGAAATTATCGACAATCATATTGGCGTTGTATTTGCCTGGGGGACGATTATTGGCGATTCTTTTCTTCCTGGGTCTTTTACATATGTTTACGGTTTCTTCCAACTGTTTTCATTTCATCTTCCACTCACGGTCATTTTGGCTCATCGCTTGGACAAGCGGTAAAATTTTATCAAAATATTCTAGTTTCATTGTGTGATAATTTTCTTATATTTATTTTCCAATTACAGATTGCAAATGTTGGATAAGCCTCAGAAATGTCGACCTTCTTTATTGCTTACGCTCTGGCAACATTTTCCTTTTATATTACTCTCGACCATGCAATTGAGCATGATTTATTTTTTTTGGCTGGCGTATGGAACACTCGCAACGCTTTTGTGTCCTTTGAGAACCTGGAGCATATTCCTGGCGCTATTTCTCTGGCATCAAGTCCATAAAATGCCTGAAAAATGTTTGAGGTGTGTTGAGAAATTTGCATACGTTGTTAATTCCTTTTTGTTTTCCAAGTGAAAATTTAAGTAATCTGGTTACCAATCGCAAGGCACGGTTTCTATAATCTGTCACTTTTTTAATTTTAGATCAGCAGCTAATCTTTGGTATCCTAATAGTCCAATTGCACAGCGAGCTATGAGCGAGAAGCAGAAAAGTGATACAAACTACGAGTAAGGCGTTACTGGATTTTCCTAACCTCTTATCCTTTTATGGCCATTTGTTAACATTGCAAAAGAGAAAAGGGACTATTTTCTACGTTTTTAAATACTATGCATTTATAAAATTTATATTTTTAACTTTATGTTACAAAGACATGTTGATGCATTTTTATGAAAATCATTTCTCAAATAGGAATAATTGCAGTTCTTCGAAAATGTTTATTATTTTATAGACTGTATTATTGCTATTAATTTTCTGAGCGAAAAAACTGCAATAACGAATTTTTTCCTGGGAACTTTTGTTCTTCAAAGCGCGTTTGTATGGTTCTGTATATACTATAAAAACAAACCCTTATTATTGGCAAACATATTTTTTCGACTGGTTGATTCTACTGTAGAAATTATTTTTCGGAAGAAGTTTATATTTTTCATACCAAAATATGTATAGTAATCCACACTATTAGAAACTATAAATGAAAACTATTTCAGTTTTCATACTGTTAATTACAGTTTAATTAACTTTCATATTGTCAATGAAATTTCAAACGAGTTTGTAGTTCAATTTTTTTTCATGACAATGAAAGTGCATAGAGTAGCAGCAGCGTGTGGCAAAGCATAAATGAGTAAATGAGTCTTTGAAAGACCTGTCTTTCAAAACTGAAGATGTTACGAATACAAGAACAGCATTTATCGTAAATGTGAATGGTGCTGATATTGAATTCAACAACGCAAATGAAAGTATCGAATACTACTGTACATAGTGGAATTATGGGATCGCAAATTACTTATTTGCAAAGTTTATTGAAAATATGTTGAACCTGTTTCTAATGTATCATAACATAATACATGCTATAATACCTTGTAAAGTGTAAAATGTGTAAACTAATAAAAGTAGGAAATGAATACAGCAATAATTTTATTGTTATGCTCAAGAATTAAATACGTAGAAACAATCTCGTTTGACATTATTTTTTTAAATATATACGTTATAATATATTATACAGATAAGCGAATAGTTTGAATGACGAAGAAGTTCAAACTATTTTTAAAAATATTTGCATGTACATTTTGAAAAAGTTGCCTGCAAAAGTCGTGCAACGATTAGAACGATATCCACAGAAACCTCCTTTTAATTACATTTTTCGTTTGGAAAAATTCTTCTGACTTGATGTATAAATTATTTTATTATCTTTAAAACTTTGTTCGAATGAGAAGTTAAGATACCATTTTTATCTCTAGATCATTTGTGCTTTCGGAGCATTCAAGTGTTCTCGACCCTTGCTTCAAAACTCTCAGGCTTTACGATTTTTCATTTGTCTCATTACCTGAAAAGATACAATTTTGCTTACTTTTGAATAGTATACGGCGCGAATTTAATATGAAAAACTTAAACTCGTTAAATATGCCAGTGTTAAAAGAAGACTTGTAGATTTTCTTTTTCTGCACTTGCCGATATACTAATGAACAATGAAAGCAATGATTTTATAAAAAAGTTGGGTAGGAATACGACTCGCCTGTACTTTGTTTAGTTTCTGCAAGCAAAATCAATAAATACATTTTAAATATACATTTACATTTAAATACATATAAATACATTTTAAACGAGAGAAACACCGCATGCTAAATCTTTAAGAGTAAAATTCCATTCTGTAGTTCAAATTAATGGAGGGTCCTAAGCGTTATTTAATGAGTAGAATTTTGGGATAAATTAAAATGTGGTAAAAGTGATGAACCAAAAATTCAACGTTATAAGTATAGAACGTAAATATCAATTTTTTTCTACAATTTTTCGTTTTCATTCTTATTTTTCGAAATAAAAATTAGAAACTTGAAACATTTTTCCGCGGGAATCGATGTTTTTTTTAAACTTAAAAAAACTGTAACTCGAAGAATTAGTGATGAAATAGTTTCAATTTTCATTTCCAAACAGGTAATGCCGTAGCAAAGCCAACGAGTGGAAAATATCTATTACATAAATAATTTCCAGTTGCAAGCCAATGCTTGCCGAAGGTCATGTTCCGCAATATTCAATCAAAAAATGTATACGGGAGAAGTTTGAGTTACAATAAACTTCTAACGGCAAAGTTGTTCCATAGGGTTGTAAGAAGTTTTTTTCGTAAAATACTAGATCAAGATAGGGGACATTGCAAGAACTGCAGAGAGTTTAGTAAAAATTGCGTTTGCGCGTGCTAACGCGATTTTTACTTAACTCTCTGCAGATCTTACAATTTTTACCATTCTGATCTAATATTTTACAAAAAACTTCTTACAACCCTAAGGAACGATTTTCTCTCCATAAATGTTTTAATTGAATGTTGCGAAACATGAATTTTGTCAAACATTGGTATGCCATTAAAAATGGTTCATTTAGTATAGGTATATTTCCAACGACTTGTTGCAACTTTCTGGCATCGCTACGGTGTTACCTGTCTGAAAATGAAACTTCAAAGCACTCCATGCCGATTTCCGAGAAAAACCTTCTTTACAATTTTTATTTCGAAAAATATAAATGGAAGCAAAAATTATAAATAAACAAAACATAGATATTCACGATCTCTACAACACGCGTACGCGTTTCGAGCGCTCGTCCCCTTATTGCATCCGGACCTTCAATTAACTGCTTTTGGAGTCGAATTTCAGCCGAAAAAATGTAGTGTGTGGACGAAAAGTCAATTTAATAATATGCGAATGAACGTACCATTGGTTTCGTTGCCGCGATACTTGTTAAGTTGCTGGTAAACTTGTTTCATGCGTTCGATATTGATCCGCGAACTTTTAGTGTGATTTACCATCGGTAGAGAGTAATCTTTGCCAATAACGCATTTTGCTCCGCGTTGCACATTCTCCGGAGCTGTCCACGGTTCGTGAATGTACTTGGAAGGGAAATGTTTCAAGACTGGCAGGTATCGACTATGAAAAACCAGAAATTGAAGGAAGAATAAAAAAGTTGACAAATCGAATTTTTTTTTCAATGCGTACCGAATGTAGTTGCCGTTTGGATCCGCTTTTCGTCCAAAACGAACCGGACAGTAACAGTGGAAGAATTGCTGAAAAAACGAACTGCATGACAGCCACATCCACATGCCGGCATTTATGGACCAATCAGCGTCCAGTAACAGCTCGTCAAACACCTGTTCAAGTTTTAACATTTTCAATACTTTGGTCTTCATCTTTTCTTGAGTGTTTAGTAGTAGTAGTAGTAGTAATCGTATTTTTAATAAAATATAAACCTTATTGGTAGAGTTAAAATTAGCTAAATTACAATGTTATTTAAATAGGAGAAACGTACGGCTCTTAAGGCAGCAGATTATGAAGCGAAACAGATTTAAGCATTAGTATTCTGAATCCAAGTGAAATATTTTAACGAACCAGTTGATTGATAAAAATTCTCGATGGAAAATATCATAACATCGGCAGAATCAGATCATTTGTTCCAGCGATTCTGGGCCACAACCGTTGCACAGAGTACAATTTTCATTGGTCAAGATTTTGTACGATTATGTTATTGAATTTAAAATGAATTTCATTACTAATCGAATATAATAATCGAAGCTGAGCAAGGATTCTGGCATTTTACGAGACAGGTATTTTTCTTGGTTTGGTACGCGTAAGTTCTTAATAATTTTGTTGAGTGGCCTGTAGCTTGAGTTTACGGCTCTTCTGACGTAGGCTATCGAAGGCTATTTGATGTCGCCTGGGTTTTGGTTGTTCCACACGTGCTCGAGGTTCAGTATGGATAATTGATGCTTCATGAAGGAGGCCCAGTTGTAATTGTTGTTGTCTTGTTGTAAGAGGTTTTTTAAGCAGATTTTGAGGAATAATTTTGTCCCAAAGTTTTACTACTCTCAGTAATGCGTTGCCGCTCTGTAGTTTCGTTAATCCTGTTTCAAGTCGGAGCACGTATCTTGGGTTCTGTCTCGGTAGACCAAGAGCAGTCCTCAGTAAGACGGCTTGAACTTCGTCAATCTCGTCCAAATGACGAAGAAGAATGGTCCATATGGTTTCCCAATGGGGAAAAACCCCGTACCGTATGGAAACCATCCTAGCTATCCACTCTCCTCTGTATTTTGTGTTTTTTCCTGATTTTTTTCCGATCAGGATCTTTGTGATACTGTTTACTTCAAGGGAATTTTGCTTGCAAAAAACAGGGCATCGCCTTGGAGCACACCTTGTGTAATTTTGATGCTTTCAGATCTTTCCTTGCGTAAAAATAGCTTGAATCCGATGAGACTCAGTTTTTCGCTTTATAAAATAATTTTACTCCAAGAAATTTCGAGACTGGGAAGTTGAGAATTTTTTCAACTTGGTAATTCGCGAAAGAACAGTATAAAACCATATTTTTCTACTCGTAACCAACCTTCATCCCTTCTTCCCACGAAATCCAAAGGTCGCCTCTCGTCAAAAAGCAAGCTACTGCATGTCTTGCCGCATGATGGATCCACCCCTCTTCCCTCAGCTGTGTCATTATTGCGTCTATCCAAGGAAATCCCGTCTGTCCCTGCCGAATGAACATGAAAAATGCACAATACAGTAATATTATTTGCAACTTTATTCAATAGATTGCAGTCTGTAGCAGTTAATAATTTCACCCCGAAACATCGCCGCACGGAATGAAGTGAATTTTTCACTCTAAAAGAGAGTGACATGCCACTCAGCTGGAGTGAAAAATTCACTTCAATCTGGGCCGGAGTAGTTTTATTCTTTCTGGAGAAAAATTGCACTCCAAGGAATTTCGAGGGAAAATATGTTTTCAGGGTGTTGCTGATTGCAGCTTACATTCGCCCACTTGGCTAAAGCTTCGTTATTCTTATCCCACGGTATTTGCACACAAATAGGATTTCCTTGCATTCGATCGAAATTCGAATTTTTCGTAGCTGCGCAGTAAAAGAACTCTCGCCACAGTAATTGACCGTGCAGCGAAAGTGGGGGTGCCGTTTTCTTTATCTAAAACAGAAATGCAAAAAAGATTTTTATAGGAAACGGTAAAGAATCCAACTCCAAATTTCTCGGAGTTGGATTCTCGCTTCAAAGGAGTAAAAATAGCGCGACTTTTTGTGAGATCTCATTCCAAATCAGTGACAAAATTCACTCTTTTTGCGTGAGGTCTCGCTCTAATCGAATTGGCGCTATTTTTCACTCTTCCACCGTCAAACTCCAAGAAATTTAGAAAAGTAACTCTTTGACTTTGATATGGATAGGGAGAAGAGACCTTGGTTTTGAAGGATTAATTACTAAAAAATGTGAAAAAATTATGGAAACATTCGATAATCGTGATGCATAAACGGCTTGAGAAGTTATTTCTTTCCGAAATAAAAATATAAATCACTTGTAGCTATCAAAAGTAAAATTTTGCACCTTTTTCCAGTAGGTTTTTGTCTATTTAAGACTAATTTTGGTTGTGGTTGTGATAGGCAAGCGTGCCTTGGATGTAACATTTTTACAAAAACGCGTTTCTTTCGCGGAATCGTTTTTTTTTAGCAAAAAGAGCGTAGGAAACAAAAGAAGCAAAAATGAAAAATTCAGGACTGAGAAACCGAAAAAGCAAAAAGGGCCAAAGCACCGTTGGAATGGAAGATCAAGAAGATGGCGAAAATTTACCAAAGAAAAAAAGGAACCCATAAGTTGGAAAAAATTAAGTAATCCAGATGAAAAGAGGAAGAGTATTGCAGTATCTAAAAACCTCTTTTATAGCTAAGGCTTAATACGATCTCAAACTAATCTTAAAATTACTGAAAAAACTTGGGATGTAAAGATGTTCCTAAGATAAACTTTTTAGAAATAATCGTCATATTTTTTCTTATTAATATTCTTTCAGTTCTTTGCTTTTTTATTATTGCCACTGTTTTTTTCATTTACTAGACTCCGGTCGTTCTTGACGAGCGGAAACAATCAATTGTTGATCCATTTTTGCTGCGATTCTAGGTCTAGACCATTTGTCACAACCAAGGGCCCATAGGCAAAATCTTTCTAATATCGATAATTTCAATACGCCTGTTCTTTTCATCGTTTTAAATTACAGGCAATAGAACAATCTACACATATGAAAGATGAAATTAATTTTTTCCAATACTCGAAACGGCAAAATATGAAAAGTGTCTAAAGCTCTTTTATGTACGGAATAATCCATATAAATTGAACTTTGAAACTCACTTTTTTATACAAATCCGTAAGTTGATGGTAAAAAAGTCTGGTGCTGAGACACCCGAATCGAAGGTAAGGAGATAAGCCAGTTTGGCTGGGAAGAAGAGATTGTGGCGTCATTTTTGGCCTTCCAAAGCTCGCCACCCAAGCTTTTCTCTCCAAGTGACGTTCCAAACGTGCCAGTGCCTCACTTTCGCCGCCGATCCAGGCAGGTAGCAAAAGACCCTCTGTATCGAAACCTAAAACACAATTTTTTTAATCAAGCTGCCAAGAAGAAGCAATGCTTCGATTCAACCAAACTTACTCCTTAAACTATTCCTTAGAGTGAAATTTTACCGCGGAAAGAGTGAAAAATGCACTTTTAAAAAGTAAACTCTCGCATAATCGGCGATATTTTCACTCTTTCTGGAAACAACTTTACTCCAAGAAATTAAGAGATTAGAGGACTATGTGAAATTATATTTGCTTGAACAGTTTGAAGTTGTTGGTGATTATTAACGATGCATTATCTTTACCGAGTTCTTCCAAGGTCGGAACTCCGTACATATCATCGTGATCGTCTTTTATCGGCGTGTAAGCATTTCCTATGCAAGCGGCTGTCAACGTCGACACGGGCTCTTCGGGCGAATCTATTTCGGCAATTATATTTTGGAATTGGTGATAAGTCACTGGTGGTTTTCCGTCATTTCTCTCTATTATTCTACAATAAAATTCGTTAAAATGTTAAAACATCGTAATCGTTCTGCAAAACTCGCTAATTTCCAGCCAGATATTGAATGTTACACGCAAATCTTCCAGAGTGAAATAAGGTAAATGTCCCAGTAATGGACCGGGCCGTGAAAGAAATACAAAGGACGTGATTATTATTCACTTTTTCTACAAAATCAAAAGCTGTCGTTTCAGACAACACTCGTAGTTGAAAATAATTTTCAATTTTAATCTTCATCACGTTTTTCCCAGCCATGTCCATTACTGGGACATTCGTGCTTCCGACTACTTAAGGTGGATCGGTACTTTAATGCAAGGGCGAATTGAAAAAAATATTTATAATGCAACATAATTAATTACATTTAATATGTGAGTATAATTTATTCAACAATATCTTCTTCTTCATGAAAAAAAATACGCGAGTGAAAAA
>JABFQM010003287.1:0-12188 GCA_022816865.1 Zelostemma sp. ZL-2020
CGATAAAAAATGTATATAGCTAGTAAATATAATACAAGTGATTATGGTAACTTTGGGAGACGGACTGATGACATTAAAACCGCCAAACTACATTTTATTTTGTTCTTATATACTCGAATATTTTTCTCGAGTGAAGGACACCCTCTTTTATTACGCAAATTATGTATCCCAGATGTGAGAACTCAGAAATGATGATATTGTGCATTTGGGCGTGCTGCAGGCGTGCTTCGGGCCTGCTCGCTGCGAAGCCCGCTTGTTCGCTAAACGGACCTGATTTAGGTGTGCTCCGGGCGTCTGCCTCGAAGCAATTGGGCTTGCTACGGGCGTGTTGTGGGCGCGCCTGAAACAAGTCCGGAGCACGCCCGAAAGTCATAAGAAAAATGTAGACTCGGGTTGAAATTCGTAACTTATAGACACCTTGTAGACTTAAATATTATTATGATTGCTCTAATGGTTACATTATTTGTGAGGCCAAATGTTGAAGTGTTTTTTATTGTGTCTTCGATAATTTCAGAGTACGACGACACAACTCGACGTACTTTAATTGTACGAAGTGAACAATTAACTTGGTTGAATAAAGGAAGCGATATTGGCAAGTTTTCTCCTCAGTAATGAACGACATCGAAAACAAACATGGTCACCATTCTGACCAGAGGGTCAAACCCGGAACCCCCTCCGTATCGGGGCATTACCTTTAGCGCCAGCCAGGATAGATGAAGACGATATTGCTTCTTCGACTTGGCTAAGTTATTGTTCACTTCAAACAATCAAAATTCGTCGAGTCGTGTTTTTGCTCTCTAAACCCTGTCAGGACCGCTTCCTCCGCTCCATCCTCCGCTCATCCTCCGCTTGATTTTTTTTCAATTTTAGAGGGTATCTACTTTGCAAACTTACGACATACTGAATAATTTATCGGACGGGAACGTGATTTCGAACAAAAAGTAAAAATTTTTCGAAAATAAAACAAATTTTTTTTAAATTGATGTATTTTTTGTTGATTAACGGTTCCTAAACATCATAAAACGACAAATGAGGGTCTCCTGCATTGATCCCCAAGAATAAATTTCACGGAAATTCACTTCATCGTGGAAAACAATGAACGGAGGAAAAATTTCCTCCACTGATCCTCCACTGAGCGGAGGAAGCCGTCCTAACAGGGAATTTGAATCAGCGAGAGTGAAGTGGCTTCTATATTACTCTAAGATCATCGGAGACCGAGACGATGAAACAAACTTCGAAATTTTACCTTAGAAATAATGTTAACATGATGGCAATTAAGGAAACCGTGTGTTAGACGATAAATCTTTCTGATACATTGCCAACAAATACATTCGAAGTATTGTTAAAACGCTATACTAACGTAATGGCTGTCCAGTGACGTTTGACACAGAAACAAAGATCGCTATAAATTTCATCAGGATCATGTTTGTCACTGGTTGTTTTCAATGTGTATCTGTAATAAAAGCGTCGATTAAAGCTTGCATTTTTCAAAATATGCCTTTGATTGGTCATCAATTCGATCAGAAAATGTTGACTCGCATGGATCTGTACGATTTCAGATGGACTCAGCCAAATGAATGCTCTACTTACGTGATTGAATTATTTATTCCGCTTAAATAAGAAAAGTACAATATCATAAACCATATCGCAGCTTCATAACTTAGCGTGCCTATACTAGTGCATGTAGTATTATAAAAATATCGAACTACACCTCTTTTCATCATGAGGATAAGGCAAATTTCTTTATCGATTAATAATATACTAGAACGAGGTTCATCCAATGGAAATAGTAAATCAAGAATCTTTGGCACATACATCGTAAAAATCATAAGAACTACGCCGAGATGGATGATAGCTAAAAATCAAGACAGCAGTTACATATTTTTTGTAATTACTTCGTCACAGAAAAAAGTTGTTAATATGTGACAACCAAAGAAATGATATGTGACCTGGAATTACGAAAGGGCCCTAACGGCCAAAAATTCGTTTTGAGGTTTTTAGTGATTCTGACTAATGATTGTAAGCCTGATCAGTATCACTAAAAACCGGAAAATCCCATTTTTTGACGTTAGGGTCCTTTCGTCATTTTCGGTCACATATACTCTCAAAACGACGCGTTTGAGTCGAGATGAAGCCACTTACGTGAAGACAAAAAAAAAGTTCTTGAATTAAAAAAAAATTTCCGAAAGCAAGAAAAAAGTGCTCAAGTTCAGATTGCCAATTTTTGATTCAAAACGAATTGTCTTGCATCAAATAATAGTGAAATTCAAGAATGCCCGTTTCTGGACTGAAGAAAGATCGAGATGCATCTCGATGCTTCATGGTGCTTCATGATGAATGGTTGTGCTTTGAGAACAGTTATCGTATTTTCCATGTATTTCTTTTTTCATCAGAACATCGTCCGTGAATTATTGACTTACCAAAAGAAACGGCCATGACCCTTGCGGCATTTTTCAATGTTTCGTCCATGATTCGACGTTCATATTCACGATGCAAACATTCCCAATCATTTTGCATGAAATCGTGAACCTTTCTATTCTTCAATAACAACATTCAATCGTAAGTGATGCATGTATGTACACAATTCTTGTCATTGTCGTAATCAATAATAATTTGCTTCAAAATGTGATACTGTACTACTTTTGAAAATATGAGAATTGTATTCAAGAAGAAAATACCAATATTTACTGCTACCACTGGTATTATATTCATCACCTTGTCCAAATTCTGTTTATATCTGTGTATATAAACAATCTGGAAGCAAGAATGAAACTTAAAATACCAAAAACGTCGTTTAGAATTTTCCAATTTCTATCCTGTATCGGGTAATTTGTCGATCATAATAACGGTTTTCAATAGATCGATCCTCAGAGTTGATGAGGGATTCGATCAGTTATTATAATGTATGAATAGTTGATAAGTAAGAATAACCAATTAGTATAGATACTCACCTGGCCAATAAATAATGTCAGCGAAACAAAGTATACAACGATTACGTATATTATTTTGTAATAGAAAGATTGGTACGGCCAAGAACCAATTAATCTTAACATGGTCTTATATAAAGGTATATAAGTGTCGTAGAGATCCTTCTGCATTGACTTATTATGCATTTTAGACTTTTTGGAATCGCGATGCAAATTCATTCTTCTCTAAAATGAGACTTGGTCGAATAGTAAGTTGAATTGGAAAACTGAAAAAGTCTAATTTTCAGTAAGCCCTTTCTTTGTAGCAGCAAATTATCGAAATTCTATCTCTCTTTACGAGGAGCATCAAACAGATTATACACTTCGAGACGGGAAACGATACGAAGAATTGTTACATCGTGGTGAAAATTAAAAGTGCCATAAAATGCCCGAGTGAAAAACAAAATGAAGAGACGTTGCGAACGATGTCATATAATTTAATGACACTGCTACCTTCCAAAGAATGAGGTTTTTTCACAACTTAGGCCGGTTTAAAAAAATCAATGTCGAATTAGCTTTTGTTGCTAACTCTACAAGTATAATGAATTAAATCCTCTGATTTGTTATAAAAAGTGGACAAAATAATGGAAAAATATTACTAGCAACAAAATACGAGTACATTGAAATGTTGCAAAAAAATGGATGAACTTGAATGTTTTTATAGTCCTCGAGTATCGATTGCTTGAACTCGTTACCGTTATCTTACTGGGTTGATAGTACCATGTGTTTATTGATTCGTGAATACATAGCACGCGTATCCACGCTTCTACATGAGTTCATAGTGTTTTATACGTATTATAGGTGAATTCAACTTACAAATTTTTAGAACGTGTTAGTTACGTGTAAGAGTCAGTAAACGAATACTTGAAATATACTTGATATTATTCAAGGTAATATTCGATTTTTTGGTTCAGTTTTCGAAAATGACGACAAAATGTTTATTTTTCTAAATCGATCCTTTCACGAAATGTCACGATCGCTATAGTTCGATTGCTGAAATTTCCGATTACTCAACGTTCTTTAATATCGGCATGTGAAAATACGCAAAGATGTGCATGGAATTGTGTCTGCCCTACGGCAACCGACCCATCTTCCAATGTACAATTATACAGATCGTATTTGCACGCGAACCTTCCCTTCTTCTTGCAATAACTACACCGTCTGAACAGCTCAATATTTCTGCCTATGTAATTGCGCTCCGAAAGAGGGTTCCAGGTGATCAAATTTGTATGCGATAATCGTCGCAGTTATTAGTTGAAAAAAAAGAAGCAGCCGTTAGGGCAACGAAAATTACTTCTAAAATGAAGTAGCTAAAATCGATTCTCACTTTTTCGAACAGTTATTAAGTCATAATGAATAATTAACGATGCTTGCTTGCAAGGTACGTCTGTTCGTTTCGCAATTGAGTGTAAAGCAGCATGAATTCAACAGCGTATATGATATTGTCTCGACTCCGTATCGATCCATAAAAAGGAGTAGAATCGGGAACTATACTCTTATCGGACTTTGTATTTTGCTTCGACTATTTATTAAGTCGTGAAACGCAGGATAAATTCATTTGCTTTTTAACCAACGACTGTCTATTCAATTTATTATGTTCTTGTTTTTATTTACAAATATACTTCAACGAAATAATTCTTAACTGAATATTTTTCTAAATTGATCTGACAGCAGCACATTTTTTTCAAGGTAAGGGTTATTGTTTTTCTGATGTTTGGACTATATTCTGGCTTCCAAATTTCGATGACATCAATGCTTCAAAATATGAAAGACGAATTAGTTTTAATCGTAGTTTTTGCGTATATTCATTACTAGTGAATCTTTCGAAGTTTTTTTCGCTTGGTTCTTGAATTGATAAATCAAAATTATCAATGTAGTTCATTTCGTCTAGTTTTAATGTTTCTTTAATATCCGTTTCACTCCGCGATGGACAAGCTCTATATGTATTTTTTCCACGAGCTTTTTCCCTTGCTGTTCGGTAAACCGTTATTCGGTCAGATTTTTATGCAGCATGTTCGCAATTCGATTTCTGAGATGACCTCGCAAGATTCCTGAGAGGATGTTGTTCTAAAGCGTGATAAATAAAAGTCAAGAAAGAGTACACTTCAGCATACGCATCAAGGAATCTTTGAAGACACGGAGTAATTTCATACGAGACGATACTAACTATCTTATTTGAGTCCACATCAAGCTGCGTCATTTCGCGAGTGTGTCAAATGGTTGAATATTCCATGTTCCAAAAATAATCGCACCCCCGTTGCTGCGTAACAAAAAATAAATGTAAAGAAATTGGAACAGGGTACGCAACGCTTAATCCGCTCGTGCACGCGCATCTCTACTTCATGTTCGTCAGTGTTCAAAGATGCGAATCGTGACAACGGCGAGACCTAAAAGTGATGGGAACAGAAAATATGGGTGGGAGGTCCACCAGGACGAGACAACGGTATATAATTTCTCATTATATCGCGTCACTAATTCGAATTCAAAAACACTTCCCTAGAACGCTTGAAATTATGCCAGTCTGACTATAACGGATTATTCTACTTACTATCAAGTAGATCTCTTGGTGGTTATTCTAAATATCGCGTGTGCGGTATAATCTTTAACTGCGTTGAGAATTATTCCTAATCAAAAAATTTGTGAATTGGCCTAACAAGTTTTGTTTGTCCTTCAAAATGAACTATTACACTTTCTGTTGATTTATATTCACTTTTATCCTTTTTTCTAAAAGTTAAAATATTTGGGGATTGACTTTAAAAATATGAAAATAGCTAACGACTGATTAGAGTAAGATTCTCTCTCCAGAAGAATAAACAATTTACCCTTTAAAAATCGAGAATATCCGATTTTTAATATTTTCAAAAATCAATTTCTTGGAGTGACATTTTTACTCCGTAAAAGTTGAAAAATTGGCTCAAGAGCGAAAATTTACTGCTTCAATCTCTAGTAATAAGATTTGACTCCACGAGGTTTTACGTAACTGATCCTTCTTTTTTAACGTCTGTCTTTAAATCTGTCCCATCGTAATTTAAAAAATTGTAGGCACTTTAATCATGGTTTTACGATAATTTATTTTAGAGTACTTCCATTTTAGTTTTTAATATTTTTTCAGGTTCATTTACGAATTTACAAATCATAAAAGAATTACTGTTTACGTCGATTCAGAAAATGGTTTTCCAATGTCCAATGCCCTGCTCCGAAAATTCCAAAGGTGATAGGAGGAAAAAAGAACACTGTGTTCTTTTATCGAAATCGACACTTTGTGCAAGGCCTACGTTAACATTCCACGATTACTTCTGGACCTCGATGACTTGTCGATTTTAAACTGGAAAAAAAATCTGTCCTTTGATTTTCTTTAAATTTGAAGATGCCTCTTTCTATAAATGAATGAGAGTTCTGTGACTCATGCTGCAGGTAGTGAAGAGTGAGAAAGAAGATACGCATCTCCCAATTCCCGGTCAAAAAAATGAGTTCCGCTGCTGTTTGGCCGCTATCGGCTTTAGTTCGGTCTAACTAGAAGAGTTGTTTTTGCTCTCGAATCATTTTGTATTGAACAATGCTATTTGTAACGAGGCTTCTTATCTGAATTATTTCATGATACATTTTTCTAATCACTTCAGGCAATTGTCTATATGCTTTTATAATCGATTCATCCGCGCCTCTTATGGATTGCAAAACTATAACATGTTTCTCACATTGAACATAATCATTCAATTGTTTGGAAATCATTATTCTGAAAGGATCAATTCATGTAGTATTTGGATGTATTGTGCTATTAAAATGAGATAATTATCGGAAAACTACTTTATATGTCTGTCTGTCTGTACTTCCCCAATGTTCTTCAAGTGAAGACTGTCCTCCGTCATCGCCAATTTTAAATCATTAATTGCAAAAGCGTGAAATTCGTAAAGATTGCTTGTGTATATAAACTGAAACATATTTAAATAAGCGCATATTATTTTCACCCAAATAATAATCCAAATAAAAGTATATTGTGCAATAAAGAGGTTAAGTCGGTCTTTATCGCTCAATAAGGTCGAAGAACGTCGTCGGATGTAACCCACAAGAAGCTGTAAACAACATCGTCAAGGATGCGTTGACGAAAGAATTTTGTAAAGTGGTAACACACTCTGGTAAAGATGGCACCGTCAAGATAAAAGGCCCAAAATTTCTTGAAGCAATTTGTGATGCGTTTAAAAAGAGAAAAAAGTTGATAATTTTCATTTACAATTAATTTGTGAGAATATTTCTGTTCATTTTTACAGAGAGTACGAGCGATAACGACTCCTTCGGTCACCGACGAAATCACGTTTATATTTATATATGTTTCAGTTTACATACACAAGCAATCTTTACGAATTTCACGCTTTTGTAATAAATTATCGAAAATTTGCGATGACAGAGGACAGTCTTTACTTGGCGAACATTAAAGAAAAGGGAAAGTACATACATACAGACATTCAAAGTAGGCTTCCAATAATTGTCTCATTTTAATGGCACAGTACATCTAAATACTACATGATTTGATCCTTTTAGAATAATGATTTCCAAACAATTGAATGATTATGTTCATTGCGAGAAACATATTATAGTTTTGCAATGTATAAGACGCGCGGAAGAATCAATTATAAAAGCATACAGACAATTGTTTGAAGTAATTATAAAGATATATCATTAAGTAATTCGTATGAGAAGCCTCGTTGCAAATAGCATTGTTCAAAACAAAATGATCCGAGAGCGAAAACAATTCTTCTATACAACCAGAGCCAAAAGACATTTCTTGTAATCACCAGAGCAGTCATCTTGCAAAGTGTTAGATTAAAATTTCAGTCTCGTATATCAAATAGTTAACAACATCGAGAGAAATCGATAAACATGTGATAATAACGGAAATGAAGTTCTCCAAAGATTGCCCGTAATGTGTTGTGAAAGCGTGATTGATTTCGCCCAAGTCGATTTAAGAACGCGTAACAACCAAGCGAATGAAGCATTGATCTTGAGTTCCCAATCCTTTCATGCTCTTGAACAATTGTATCGCGAAGAATGCAGGCTTGTCTTCCACGCACTTGACCATCAACGAAAAGAAAAGAAGATCGATAATAAATTTCTGATACCATTTTAGTTGGTAAGTTTGTATTCCAGTTTAAGAATTACCTATGGCGAAAAGCCCCTTCTCTATGTCGCCAGAAAATTCTTCCTTTATAGCTTGTTCGATATCGTGCCCGCAAAGTTACCGTATTCAACGAATACGTGTTTCAACTGGGCAAAGCTTCTCGATGTCAACATAGCATTGAAAGTACATTTGTCTGCACCAAGACGTGCTACACCTATACACGAAAACATAAAAACGGAACGAAAAAACTGTAGAATGCACATTTCCGGTTTCAATTTTAGAAACTGTACCAGCATTCTGCAGCGTTCTTGCGTCTGCTTGAGCCGCAGCGCCATTTACATCGCAGGTTTCGTCCCGATTAGCCGCACACGGAGAAACCATCCGACGCTTGAAATGGCCGGAGGTGTCAGATCTTGAATCTTCTACCAAGGGTCTTCCATACACTGCGAAACAATAATGTCAATTCAAATTTATGAACGGTTAATGATATTTTATAGAGAACTTGAAGCACTGGTATGATACGCATTCTTGATGACTCGAATTTCATGGTTGGGCAGACTGCAAAAGATCTCGATCAAAACATGATCTTCAGTACCGAGCCCAGCCAGAGCGTTTCTATTTAAAAACATAATGTTCCGAGGTACAACCTGTTTTGAAGTACAACACTCTCCACTAAACAATTGAAAAGATCGTCACAGGGCGATTCATCGGACTCATAAAACATATTATGTAAGTCAAAACACATGGTTTATTAAATTGAGATCACAAAATGGTGACATTTTACATCGAATGTGTAGTTATTAACTGATGGAAATTTAAATTTCAGAACTTAGGTGAAATTAGGTATTCCGTAAAGACCAAAAAATCGTACAATAAGAAAATGTGATATTGATGATCTGAAACACAAGAATTGCATTTAGTCATTATGATCACTTTTGTTTTGCAAATTGGTGTTTGATAGCGCTTAATAACTAACGATAACGGATTCTAGTCGGAAATGTATTATTGCTCGAGTAAAGTGAGCAAAAATTTTCACACCATTGCACACAAGAAAACATCACCTTTACAAAATTTTCCATCCCTAAAAATGTTCCTCCAGGCATGCAGTATCCGATTGAAATACCAAATCCATTTTGGATTATACTCACTGTTTTTTTCAATTTTAAAGGCCATGCATACCATAGAATTATATAACTTTGGAAAGATAACAATGAGGTATAAATAATTTGTTCCAAATAAATTAGTCACTCGGTGATTGCAATTAAAAGATGAATGGTAGTCAATTCATGCTTACCTTGAATTTTGTAACTTTTCAGTCTCGGTGATTAGAAGCTGACCGAAGAAATTGTACATGAACATTACAATGATTCCCACGATGAACATAGCTATGCATTTCACTAATTCTTTACGTTCGTTTAACGACAAAAGTATCTGTGATTTTATTTGGATTTCAAATATTATTTATGCCTCTGATCTCGTTAGTTTGTGCTGTTGCAATTGAATGTGACGACACAAGCAAATAGAAAAAATACGGAAAAGTACGGAAAAATGCGAGGAATCACAAGTTAATGAAAGATTTAATAAAACTCAAGAAAAGATCACCAAAAACTATAGAAGAACTGGTATTTTGCCATTATCCGTGTTTTCCCATACCCTTCAGTATTTTTTAAATGTTTTTCGCCTTTTATTGGTATTTTTCCATATTTTCTCATATTTTTCCGCATTTTTTCGCATTCCGAAATTTTCTCTAGGATTTTCTATCTGCCGAATACCTAAGACTCATTAAGCTTTTCAAAATTGTCTACCGAAGAGTGACGGCAGTTTTAAAAGTGTTATGAAAAATATGATAAAGTACCAAAAACTATGTAAAAACTGGTATTTCTGTAATGTTGCGTAACTGTAGTGTGAGGTATTTTATGTGTTTTATTGTTAAAATTTCCCAGTTCTGATCTTCTTGTAATTTTTGTATTTGCTTGTATCTTTTCTTCGCATTTTTTATTCTCCTCCATAGGGTAGTATACCTAGTAAATAAAAAATGATCAATAAATCGTTTTCAATAGTATCTTTACCAAAAAATACGATTTTTTAATCGAATTTCTAGCAGGGATACAATCAACCTATCGTTTCCAATTATTTTCAATTACTTCGAGAGGTGGATTAAATTGAAATCATTAATATAGCATTCTTACTGTATAAGCTGCTGATGCAGCCTGAACAACGTTTAAAAAAGTACAGAACACAAGTATGGCCATGAAAGTGTTTTTACATAAACCACCGAATCTATATTTAGAAGATAAAACCAAGGTGACAATTAAAAGGATCAAAGTGTGTACAGAAGAGTGATAAAATAGGATAACTTGAATAATGGTTTGACGGTGTCCAGTTATCGACCCAAGTTATTATTTAATATAAGGTCTCAGTGCATTCATCTAAAAAATAAAATAAAAAGATTTTCATAAATGTTAGGTTATTAAATACATGGATCTATGGATATAATCGTATCCGATATTTAGCTGTAGTTATACAACTAAACGATTCCAGTAAGACGGTAATTGACAAAACGAGAACACTTTCTAAAGCTAAATATCCCAGGAACCGAAAAACGATTGAAAACGATAGGACAATCGTATTTCCGGCAAGAATTGATCAATTTAAGACGATTGATCAATCGTTTTTCAATAACTACTGGGATATGTTTAGAAAATAGGGTTTTTTGAAATGTGAAAAACAATGTTATTCAGCACGGTTTTAAATTGACATTCGGAGTTTCAAATTTTTTTGAACAACAGACAATGTCATTAATAAAAGTGCTATCACTTAAAAACTGTAGGACCTTCGAGGAGTGTTGAATAACATTTTGCCATGTCTCTTGATTTTGTTTCATGTTATCCAAAATGGGGTTGACAAAACCTTTTGCCAAATTCAACAAAACATTTCGTCAATAGAATTCAATATCAGGCTAGGTCCAACAATATGTTTTATTACATTATACAAAATATTTGATTGAATTCATGAAAATGAGCGCTTTGTTAAATTTTACAAAATCTTTTCTCTGACTGTATATAATAATTACTTTTAATAGATAAATTTCGTAACTTATAGACACCTTGTAGACTGGAATATTATTATAAATGCTCTTATGTTTATATTATTTGTGAGGCCAAATTTTTAAGGGTTTTTTATTGTGTCGGTCTTTGATAATTTCAGAGTACAACGACACAACTCGACGAATTTCAATTGTACGAAGTAAACAATTAACTTGATTGAATAAAGGCAGCGATATTGGCGAGTTTTCTTGTCAGTAATGAACGACATCGAAAACAAACGTGATCACCATTCTGACCAGAGGGTCGAACCCGGAACCCTCGCCGTACCGGGGCAATGTATTACCTTTGGCGCCAGCCAGGACAGGATGAAGACAATATCACTTCCCTGATCTGGCACTTGTTCACTTTGAACAATCAAAATTAGTATAGTCGTGTCTTTGCTCTCTAAATTTGAATCAGTGAAAGTGAAGTTTAACTTCTATATTACCCTGAAATCATCGGAGACCGAGACGATGAAACAAACTGCGAAACTTGGACTTAGAAATAATGTAACATGATGGCAATTAAGAAAACCGTGTATTAGACGATAAATCTTCCTGATACATTGTCAACGAATACATTCGAAGTATTATTAACATGCTATACTAACTTGACGGTGGTCAAGTGACGTTTGACACAGAAACAAAGATCGCTATATATTTCATCAGGATCATTTTTGTCACTGGTTATTTTTAATGTGTATCTGTAATGAAAGCGTTGATTAAAGCTCGAATTTCTGAAAATATGCCTTTGTTTGGTCATCAATTCGATCAGAAAATGTTGACTCGCATAGATCTGGACGATTTCAAATGGGCTAAGCCGAATGAATGTTACACTCACCTGATTGAACTATTCATTCCGCTTAAATAAGAAAAGTACAATATCATGCAGCATATCACAGCTTCAATACTTAGCGTGCCTATACTACTGGCTGTAGTATTAAAAAAATATCGAACTACACCTCTTTTCATCATGATGATAAGGCAAATTTCTTTATCGATTAATAATATACTAGAACGAGGT
>JABFQM010003288.1:0-12200 GCA_022816865.1 Zelostemma sp. ZL-2020
CAGCAACGTGACCTTGATGTGCAGAGCGACAAGTACCTCCGATATGCCGATCTCTTTTATCTGGAAGCACAACAACGCCGTGATCAAAGTTAACGGCAACCAAGAAGACGCGTCTTCCGTGACTCGGGGCATCACCGAAGCAACTTCCAAACTACACCTTTATAATGTTACACATACGGACGCGGGTAGTTACCAGTGCATGGTGACCAATTCCTTTGGCACCGCTTACTCGCCCAAAGCCAAAATTTCAGTCCTGAGTACGTCTTTTTCATTTGCAAATTGCTCAAGCACATTTTACAACTGAATAATTTGGTGATCGCGTTTCAGTATATCCAACGTTTTCGAAAATTCCTCATGATATTCGAGTGACGGCGGGAAGCACGGCTCGTCTCGAGTGCTCGGCAGAGGGCGAACCGACGCCTCAAATCGCGTGGCAGAAGGACGGCGGTAACGATTTCCCGGCGGCGCGAGAAAGGAGGATGCACAAAATGCCCACCGACGATGTGCTTTTCATTATTGACGTCAGAAGCGCGGACAGCGGAACTTACTCGTGCACGGCGCAGAATCTCGCAGGCATTATTGTGGCCAATGCAACTCTGACTATTTTAGGTACCAGGATTTTTCTTCGAGTCGGAAACGAGGGATTACATTTACGAATTTCTTTCCAGAAACTCCGTCTTTCGTGCAACCAATGGCGAACAAGGAAATCATAGCCGGTCGTTCTATAGTTCTGGAATGCATGGCGAGTGGATCACCGAAACCCAGGCTCTCGTGGAGAAAAAACGGCCAGCCTCTTCAGGAAACGGAGCGTCACTTTTTCACCGCGGAAAATCAGCTGCTTATCATCGTCAACACCGTTGCCAGCGACGCTGGAAATTACGAGTGCGAGATGAGCAACTCTTTGGGAAGCGCCGTTGGAAATTCACAGCTCACGATTAAACCTGGTGAGGAATTTGCGAAAGTTGATGGCTTTTAAATGTAGAATGGTATTGAAACTCGATTGTCTTTTTTAGCATTGAATTCGCTGATAAACGAGGACGATATTTTGGGGTTGATAATTATAACCGTGGTGTGCTGCGCGGTGGTTACGTCGATCGCTTGGGTCGTCGTGATTTATCGGACCAGGCAGCGACTCAACGCGGATCACGTCGCGAGCGAACAGTCTCCGACGACCATCATCGCTGTGCCGGAAAAACAGACGCATATGTATCTGGACACGAGCTCGCAGCATAGCAAGGACAGCGGTACTGGGGACAGCACGAATCCCAGCAATGACCAATTGCAGCTGTGGATTCCGCCAAGTGCGCCTGGTAATTGAGGCCTTGATTTGTGGCGTTTTAATGTAATTTTTGTGTGCAGGGGATTTAATAGTTTTGTATGAATTTTAGAAGAAATCGTGACCTGCGCTATCAGCAATGACGACGATGAAGCGGCTGATAGCGGCGAGGATCCGCTTTTACGGTACACGAATCACGAGCGACAAATCGCGAGGGAGGAAGATGATTGCGTCACTTGAATCAAGAGTGAACGACTGAAAATAACCTGGGAAGAACTCACAGTATTCACGCAGCTATGGTCGCAGCTACTCGTTTTCGCGGGAGTTTTGAAGCAAAATAACCGTCCCTGTTGGCATTAGCGATAAGTCTGTAACAGGCAGAACTTTTGTTGGAAATGCGCACGGAGAGTTGATTTGGAATTTGATTTTTGTACCAAAATTTTTTCTGTCTTTTGGATGATTTTGTGACGCAGAAATTGATCGACGATGTCATCCACTTTTTTGAGAAATGTGATATGTACCCGGTTATTAGTGCAAAAAGCTTTAAGGGGATAACTATCGTGTTCTGTTTTACTGACTAATTGTATATATAGTTTAAAGAATCACGGAATTGACGATTTAATTTGTACATTGTCAATGGTATATTTATACTTTGTTTTGCGAGTGTCCAGTTCTGTTGACAAAGAAATTCTGTTGTCAATGTGAATGTTCATTGATAAACGTTGTAACGGATATAGAAAACAATTGTTTTGGACGACAGTTTAGAGTAGAGTTTGTAACGTTGCATCGGACGTTTATGAATAACTTTGTCTTCCTTACAAAACTGATGATTAATGATAATTTTATACGAAATACTTTTGTACGTCGAAAGCTTTTATGACGAAACTATAAAGATAAAGATAACAACAATCTTGAATTTGTGAAAGCTAGTGAAACTGTCCAACTGTCAACTTTAATGACTCGAAACTGCCGTGAGCATTAAATTAATCTATGTATAAATATAATATGCAATGCCAAGAAAAGATAATCAAAATGTTGGAAAATACAAACATTCGAATTCGTCAGTTTTGGAAGGTAGCATAAGATTAAACGATCTCTTTGTGATAGATATTTTATTCTAGGATTAGAAAATGAAAATACTTGTAAAACTCGACGTATTTGTATTTCGGACTGCGTTAAGCATAGAGACGGATGCTTTTTTCCTTTCGTTGTTTTTTACTTTTTATCGAAGAGCATCCGTCGTCGCGAATTGTCTTCCCTTTCATTTGTTCTTTCCAAATGCCATTTGCGTGCACTGCACGCGTTATTGTTGCTCCAAATTGAGTTTATTAATTTTGCGAAAGGAACAAGTTGCTCATTATCGGCAAACGTTTTCTCGTCTGCCACTAAGTTTACGTGTCTGTGTATATACAATTTATTATGTTTATTGACTCTGGAAATCTGCGGGTAACATTTCGTCAAAGAATACTTTGTAGACTGAGCCGAGCTTTTGGGTAAATAATATCTTTCGCGAAAACCCGCAGGCTTCTCATGTACGAATTACAAGTGAACGTATCACTCGCGCAAATGGAAGATTTTCAGTAGTATTACACGTGTAAAATTAGTATACTTTGTTCTGTTGACTAATGTACTACTGCGATTCTGTATATTGATTGCTTCGATTTTTTCGTGCAATTTTCTTTGTTGACTTTAGTATTACGAGTGCGTAGAAAAAAAGTCTTTGGTTTCATCTTATCGAATGTATTTTAACGCTGTGTAATGTGGACATTGTTTTCTTCATTTTCGATAATGATCTTGTTTCTTTTGTTGCGAATATTTACAAATTGACAGATGGAATTTTTCGCGCCGCTCCAAAGTATTATAATGTTGTTTGTGTGCGTGTAGTATGCGTGTTTGTACGTCAGACTTTAAACAGATATGTGATTTTTCATTCGGTCTATAATTTTTTGCATCGTTTGTAAACATGTTTGGAAACCATATTTAGATACGTAAAATGAAGCGAACTTTTTTATTCAAGTGTAATGTAATTTAATACAAATGATGACGAAAAATTGTAGGTTCGAATGTATGTAACGATAGTTTTTAAGGATTAACAGGGCAGTGTCGAGAGCTTGCTATGCAAAACAAAATATTTGATTTTACGAAATGGATAGAAACAGAAATTATTTTTTGTAACACTTGCACAAAAACGCGCTTTTTTTGCGAAGCATGAAAATCGGCATCTTTTGTGCATTTTTTACAAAAAGTACTGCGTGTTTATCGTTACTAAAAATGCTTAAATGTTGATATTGAGACAAAGAATAATTATGTATACAAAAATTGCTGTACTAAAGAAAATCCACTCTGGAATCGGTTTAGATGAACATGAATCGAGATTTGTTCGATTTGCAGTCACTTAAAATTACTCCAAGTGGAGCCTTATCTCGTGCCGTAAATCTGAAACATTATTTTGATACCTAGTATTGAAAGCGAAGATTTTTCTAAATATTTATTGGTCCGCTTTGTACGAGAAAGTTTTTGTGCCTATATGAAATCGACCGTTTTGGTCGTAGCTGCTAATATGTCAAAGTGCTTTATATTTCAAAAGAGTTCAAGTGCCGATATTGAAATAAAACGTGATAGCGCATTACTAAATTCGCAAAAAGTAAAGTACTGACGCATGAAATGATGTAATTTGTAATTGAAAATTAGATCAGTTTCTGGAAACTCGATACGTATACTTTGTAAAAATTTTTATGTAATGCTTAAACGAAGAGATTGGTAACTTTGCGTTGCGAGTTGTATAACTGTAGCCTTGTTCAATTTAATAGGTATGTCTGTCGAAACTGTAATGTTCGTATATATACTACTAAACTGTTTGTATGTATGTAGTACACATATGTTTACAACTCAAGTACTCAAAGAAAACAGCGAGTAAACGATTGTGACTTCGAGTGAAAATTAGTGGAAAAATGCTACACGTAAATAACCGCACTATCTATTTGATTCAGTATTTTTTCTTGTTATTTATAATAATAAAATATTGTGAACGTACATAATCGGAAGTTCTTTTTTACTCATCTTCATTTTTCCACTTCGTCTGATGAAGGTTCAAAACGTCGAGTTGGAACTTTTTTTTCCATTCCAAAAGTTGTAGAAGTGGAGAAATCTTCTGGATCAGCTTTGCTTTTTTCCACCTTCTTAGACTTGAATTGTTCATTTCAGTCAGGAGGATTAAAAATGACTTTTCTTTATGACAATTAAACAGTCATTGACTCGAAACATGATGACTTTGAATATGCATATTAATGGTGTTTTATTAAAATTGTAACGTTTAGTGCTGTACATTTCTATCACATTCACATATTTTCAATTCATTGTGTCCGCTTCGTATTTCAATATAATAATACATCATTACCTCGTCTTTAAGATAAGGCAATGATGCATTATAAAGAGTAAAAAAAAAAATTCGTTTGAAAGAACGCTGTACAATAAATTACAAATCTTAACTTATATTCGGTAAATTTACTTTTGTGACATGCCTTATAGAGTCCTTACAAAAATATCAGCAAAAATACAGTATTTTTGCAAAAATCGTAAAAATGTCTTAAATTTACAGCGCATTACAAAGAAATCAATTACCTATTAGAATACACATGTTTTCGTTGCACTAAATTTATAAAACATGAATTTAATTCGAAGACATGCTTAAATTTAATAAGTTTAAATTGTAATTACATACACGATTTGGTACTTTCTAGATTCGATTACATTACCCTAAATAGCATTAAAATAAACATCCCAGTAACGATGTCTACTGGGTCGTTTCTTCTTGGACATAAAAAAAAAGTTTCCCAAATTGGTAGAAAAATCCTACTTAACTATTCCAAAGAATAATAAATTAGACAAAAAACGAATCCTGCAAGTTCGCTTTTCATAAATAACGTCTAATAGAGAGAAGATAACGCGCAATATACCTTGTCCCTCCATAGCCAAAATATATCTAGTTTCTCGATATCTTCGAGTTCCCGGGGTTCCAGACTCCGGAAGAAGTCTGCACTCTCTTGGATGATTTCTGTACAAGAAAAGCGCATCCTGCTATTCACAAGGAGCATTTCCGCTCGCGTGCGTTTCATAATTTCATTTTCATTTAAATATCTTTAAACTACTCTTTCATCTTCCGAAGAGTACTTGTTTGCTTTAAAAAGTACTGCCCGAAAGAAAAGTCGAGTTATTGAAAAAGCAATAAATAATACGTAAATTTCTACGTCGATGACTTGATGAACGATGAAATGACGAATCGAGTCTGTCACTCGGTATTTCCTTAGGAAAGAGGACAGAAATCGGCTCCTTCTCCGCCTTCGTTTCCCTTCCTCCACTAAATACATCGCGATTGAACCGCATCGCGTTCACTTCAGTTTCCTTCTACTTGTGCTTTGAGTCGCTTATTTTAGGAGAACGGTTGTCAATCGTTGTTCATGTCTCTCAATTCGGTGTAAGCGACCCCTTTGTGGTACATGTTGGTGCGCGAAGTACTCGGTCTTTTGTTCGGCATCGTCGAAGGGCCCGGGGTGTGATAGTGCCATCTTTTATACACCACCAATCTGTCGAAATAAAACAACGAATTAACCGAAAATCGGTGCAAACCGCGCTTTCCGAATGACAAGTTTTAACGAATTGATAGGCAAGTTTATCTCGAACCGAAAACTGGAATTGACGAAAAGTGAATGTTGATAAACGAGTTTCCAATGAATATTACGAAACATTCAAATTCATTAAAACTTTCATTCGGGCTGAAGAATAAGTGCTCCGAGCTTTGGACAAGGAATTTTTCGGAAACTGTTGGTGTTTATTAAAGAATGTGGAATGAAGATGTTCGAGATTCGTCTTTGTCATTTTCTATCGCGAGTTGCGCGCATGCGCGGACGTGAGTGCAAGCGATCCAATCGTGGAAGTGCCATACATACGCAACATTTGAAATAGCGCACTTTTGAAAAGCCTTGAAACAATTTTGTTGTCGCCCTAAGGGTCCGCATTATGCAAATGCATAAATTATTCGACGTAATCTTTATTCGTCACGCCTCGCTCGAGTCAATAACCGAAAAAGAAACTCTCGATTTCGAAGCAACTACGCGAAATTTCGACCAATGACGCGTTTCGGTTCCGTTGCGTCATTCTACTCGTGATACCGAACGTGCGTTTTTTTACGTAAGCCCGCCGCTGCAATGACGAACGCGAAAATTTAGTCCGCGATTGCGCGTTATCGTCATCATTATTTTCAATGCATCCGTTAATTGAAAAATAATTGCTCGACTGCGACTTCCAAGAAATTGAATAAAATCAAGATTCCATTTGTTCCAAGCATAATAAACTCTGCGAGAAACTTTCCGTTTTGTTGCGAATCTAATACAAAGTACCGGTTAAAAATTCTACGCGTACATGAGATACAAAAAATATGCAAATCGAGAAAAATAATTGTTTTAAAAAGTGAATCGTGCATTGCATAATAAAATTTACTACGCTTCCACGACGATCACATGACCTCGCGATGCGATCGGTTACGCGAAGGCGGCACCGAACCGTAAAATCTCTTCGGAAAAAATAGCGGAATCATTGTACTACTTCCATTTAAAAAACCGAACAATAAAAACGAAATGTACTCAATTGTAATCAATAAAAAAAGTGTTTTCGATCAGCGTTTGTGCAACGACTTTATTTCAACCGCAAAAAACTAAACCAAAAAACAAGCCGCTGATGCTAATGCAAAAATATCAGGGCTTGCATAATCTCCGCGTCCTCGAGTTTCGTCACGACTAGAAACTTTCTAGCCCTGCTGATGAAAGCCAAAATACCTTCTGGAAAGATTCTGTAAGTCTGGGAGCAAGGAAAGCCTACAAATATTACCAACGGCTCGTGCAAGCTCTCGAATTCGTAGAGTATATAAACTTTATTATTAAAATTTATGCACAACGTGTTAATGGGTAGGGTAGCATGCTTTTTTCTCGGCAATCGCCGCACGCGAGATTATTCCATTAGTCAACAATTATTAACCCTTTTCATTACTTAAAAAAATAATTCGATGGAACCTGAAAACATCTCTTTTTTTCATTTCGAACAATTACTACGGGAAGGGTTAAATCACAAGATTCCCGAGTGTCGCTTTCATCCGTGGAAAAATGTTCGAAATTTCGCGACATTCCATTTACAGCTATTTCATACATTCCAGATTCGCTTCCGAATTGGGCGATTCCTCGAAACGTTACATTTGTCGAGTTCAGAATGTTTTCCGCATTAAACCACTACGAAATTCAACCTCGAAAAATGCTCTATTAAGGTATCACGATTCTCGTCAAAAAAAGATTATTCGCTCTCAATCTTCTGACTAGATAAATGAGAAATAAAAAATATAATCTAGGGTATTCTACGGTATCTCTTCTACTTAACGATTTTCTCGCGCTCTCGGCTTTCCGTATCTATTCTAATAATACTACGCCCGGCTCGTCGTCCGTCGTCAGCTCAACGAAAACTTCGCGACGATACAAACAAAAAAAAAAAAAAGTAAACGAAAACGAGAAATCAGCGAGTCGGCCAGCGACGTCGAAACAAGCGTCAAAGTTCTCCGGTCGCACCCAAGGACCGGCAATCGAAAGACATCATTCCACGGAATCTCTCTCCCCGAAGTCTCCGCCCTTTGTTTTACTGGAATGTTCAAATCACGGGATCTTTAGAAAACAGGAATGTCAGGGAAAAAAGAAGGGAAATCCTCGGCTCGGCACTTTTTCCTTTGAATTCAGCCAGTTGACTTCGACCAAGTTGATATCTGAAACAAGTCAAATTTGCAATTAAAAACTCGTTCGCTTCTCCGTAAAAAATGCACTAAACCAAAGCTCTTCTTGTACGTACCTCACCCTATGAATCCTGCTGCTATTGAAATTACGAGGGCAAGAATGCCGGTTATGAGTTGTCCAGCGCCGGAAACTTGGAGCTGTTGCTGAGAGGCTAATTTCGGCTCCGAATCATCCGGGGCGAAGTGATCTTCGGAAGTCAGCCTATCGCCATACTTGTCCAGCAAGTCCATGATAAGGCCATTGGACCATCCAAAGCCGAGTTGAACTTCGTACTCCCCGCCCCCTCCGTGACCTCCCAACACAGTCGCGTCGTACTGGAACCAGAAAAACGCTCACATAATCTTCCGTAATCGACGAGACTGAACGCGATTGTTCCGTTAATTATCACGAAATCCGCAACAACGAGATCTTTGTGCTTCCAATAAAACGAAAATTTCCCCGGAATCCGAGATTCCAAAAGACTGCAATCAAAAGCCAATTACAAGGCAACTTTATCGTGAAATGATCACCAGCTCGTTATGAAAATTAAAATTACAAAGGAATTATTTTCGTTATCAATGCACTTCGAGATCTATCATCGATTCCTCGTTATCGGAAAAACCCCGACACTTCGTTACGTGACGATATGAAAATGCATGTTCCCATCAACTCGTACCTTCTCGAACATGCTGCGCGTTTCGTTGAACGCTTTGTAATTACTGCGCACCCATCTCTGGCTGATTTCATAGGCCAGTCGTTGCGCCGAAGGATCCTCGGTGTTATTCAAGGACGCGATGACGAAATACTGAAGAGGTGGCCAAGCATTGGGATAATCCCACTGTTCTCCGGAATGTTCCAGAGTCGTGGGGATGCCGCCGAGATTCAGCATGATCTGCGTCTTCTCCAAGTACTTCAAGACCTTGGAAACGTAATCATCCCTCTTGGCAAGGTCGTAACATTCGGTCCAAAGCGGCAAAACATTCGTGGGATAAAAGTAGTCCCTTTTTATCTCGTTCATGATGTCGTAATCCAGCCAAGCGCCGACTTCGTCGTGCCACAAGACGGCGGTGACGGCCTTCAACCACGACTTCGCCCTCTTCTCGTACCGGTCAGCTTGGCTCTCGTTTCCCAATATCCTGTTAAACTCGGACAGCAACTTGGCGTTCTTGTAAAGAATGGAATTCAAATCCACGGGGATGATGGACCGAGTTTTCAGATTCGTCAAGTTCCCTGAAAAGCGAGCAATTTTCTCTCTCATTTCCAACTTTTCTCATCCCAAATCCGGCGATTTACCTTTATTGGTACCATCCAGAATAAACCATCGACTGGAAAAGTCCCAGCCGGTTTCCGCGGCGGTTTTCAACTCGGCGTAATAATTGTCCTTATCGTCCTCGGTGCGGAAACTCTGGCCGGTCTGATAATCTTCCCTGCAAACAGTCAAGAACCAAAACATCAAAGACCACGAAAATCAAGGATTCGAGAAACGAGCTCAAAGGCAACATTCATCTTCACCTGTAAGATTCGGGTCTCGGCCCCGACGACTCCTCGTTGTACCTGCACAAGGTGTACCTAACTCCGTCCTTCTCCACCTCGATCGTACGTTTCGTCATCCAAAACTCGAACTCTTTCTCCAGCAGCCAAAGATTCTTCTTCAGCCACCCGTAATCCTTAGTCGTCTTAATATACTGCTCGACCATGGGAATAAGCAAAGGTGGATGCGACCTCATGGTGTAATAAATCCTACCTCCATTCGGAATGAACCCGATCTCATCGACGAGAGAGACAAAATTCGACAACATCCCCTTGACCGTATCGTACATTTCCGAAAGCAAAAGGCCCTTGATGATCCAATACGAGTCCCAGTAATAAAATTCCCGGAACCTCCCCCCGGGAACGATCACCGGGTTCGGCACGTAAATAATCGAGTACAAATCCGGATTCTTCCGAACGTCGTCCTTCATCTTCCGACCCAAGAGTTTCCAGATATGATTCAGATCCTGGGCGAACTTGTTGAAATTCTTGTCCGCGATTTTGTCGAGAAATTTCGGCATCGGCTTCCAATCCGCCGGGTCCCAATCCTCGAATTCCGAACCAGCGGGGTCAAAGGTCTCGTTGATGAAACTCTCGATCTCCGAGCGACTGGGCTGACTCTGGGTTCTGTTCATAAGATCGCGGAACAGCGCCAGCGTCACGTTCGTCGGGTGCTTCATTTTCATATCGACGAAGGTCTTCGAGTCTTTGTATATCGAGGCCATCTGGATCGTATGCAACAGCTCGCCATGGCAGTAGACTTCGCTGCAAGTCAATTAACACGCTCGTTTTGTCTACCATTCGTCAAGCTTTTTCTTCCGTCTATTTTCAACGAACCAATCAACTAATCGCGCCTGAATTCGAAGCTGGAGAAAAGACGATTTCGGTCGTTTCCCCAGCCCCCAAAAAAGCAACATTTGGAAGTATCTCGAATGATTCTTCGCGCGCGAATATGCTAATTCGTAGCCTCGCGCGGGAAACGAGTACCTTGAACGATCGAGGGGAACTTTTCCGCGATTATCGATATCCGGAAACGCCCTAGTTTTCAGCATTCCAATCGCACCAATCGCAACATTGATTCTAGTTCGATGAAAAGCGATTCCCAGCATTCGCGATATCGACCGAGGTACTTTTGATTAAACGAAACGATGCGCGCCTGCTCGTGTTGCAATTTTAATCACGTCGAACGGCATTCGTCACGGCGAGTCGCAAGTGTGAGTAATTATAGAGCCAATGTCGAGCGCGTGACTCGCGAGTGAAATGACGCTTTCACCCTCGAATTACCCCAAAATTCTCCCCCGGCAAAACGCGGAAATTCATTGAATTCGCTCCGCTGAAAGAAACATTATTCAATGGAGACAAAGATTCAAGACGCCAAATGCAAAAGCGCACAAGCCGCAATGGAAGATGGCCGGAAATTTTAAAGGCTGAACGATTGCCAAGATGAGTATAAATTCGTTGTAATGTCACGGCCTATACATCACTCAATTTGAGATAAATTCTCGTCATTCCCAACGAGTCCATGTTTTGGCTCGTAAATCATGGTAAATAATCGATACAAATCGACCGCTCGACGGATTCAATATTCATTCGACACATTTTAAATGCATCCATGCAAATTCTTCCGCTCCCGGAGTTACCGAAGATTCGCGATAAAAAGGCCGTTAGTCGCGTGCGCGACACGAGCAACCTCGCGAATCTCATTTCCGTGTATCAGGAGGAATCTCGCGTCTGGCGCAGTCGCGCCAAGTTCACTGTCAAGGCCGTCCCTCGATTCATTAAAGCCACGAAGCGCGCGTACAAAATTACGCAGCTTCGCTACAAAAATGTCCTTTGCCTTCTGCAACGGCGCGAATAATCGCGATTCGAAGACAAAAAGCCAGATACGCGATAATAACGTTTTCTCTAAGAAATCCAAGATAAAATTGCATCGCGAATCGAGTTCAAGGCGAAAGACGCACTTTTTTCCCGTTCATTTCTTTCGCGACTTTTTGAGCCCGCGATTTCCGTCATTAAGCATTCCCCGGTTTTCTCGCTTCGCCTACCGCGATTGCGATTGCGATTTCTTCCCGACACAAATCAAGTTTCGTTGGCACCGGGCCCGATGCATCAAAGTCGCGCAAACCGAGCGTGAAGTCGACGACGAGGGAAAAGACGGACGACTGAATAATATGAATTGCCCCTTTCGCGATGTCGCGTTCGTTAATTAATCGCGACGTAAACAAAATTTGCCAATGCTTCTTCTCTTCGTCCATCTTTCGGAGAGACGCAAATGTTTCGCCATTTCCCGCAGCGCCGTGCACTTACCTTGGACATGGGGGTAGTTTCTTCGCCATCTCCGTCGTGCTGTCCGCGAAAGTGCTGGGTATCGCGATGACACCGATCGCAGTTTGCAGCAGTAGCAACGTGGGGAAACATCTCGAAGCCAGGGCCATTTTAAAAGAGACTTTATACCTCTGAATCGAAAAGAACTCGCGCGAAACACAAGCACTTCTCGGATTATCTTTCTTTGTTCTCGAAATTTAGATTTATATGTACAAATTCGCTAAAAACTTCCTCCACTCTGTCGCAAGGTACACTCTGTTCCG
>JABFQM010003289.1:0-12197 GCA_022816865.1 Zelostemma sp. ZL-2020
CGATTTTGAACTTGTGGCTGGTTTCTTTACCCTCGCAGGTGAAAGAAACCCAGCCCGTCGCGGTGTCGACGAAACACCCCACGAACATACCTTGCGAGGCGCCTTTTCCCGAAGAGTCTTGGGTCACTTCGTTGTAAAGCTCATCCGCGCGAACCATGTAACAGCTCTGGCGGTCCACCCTTGTAGGAAAACGCGGGATAAAAGGGAAATTCACTCAATCGTTTGCGACAACTTACTGATCGATGGGACGACCGTGATTGTCGATGATCACCACAGAAGACTTCTGTACTCTGGACAAATTGAAGTCCTTGGTGTGCAGGTGATATTGGGACGTGACCCAACCGACGTAGACGTGGGTTGGGTCTTGCCCCGGAAAAACGCGCACGCCGTAGAAATACTCGTTCATGAGTTTCAGGCATTCGGCGTCGTAAATTTCGTTCCCTATCGCTTCCACTCCGCTCCCAGTGAGAAGCGACATCGCCTTTGGCGCGTTGCGTTCTGGAATCTGGGGCGGGACCACTTTCAGATCCAACTAGAAATGTCCCAAAGTCATTTCTACTAGTTGTGGAATCTGAAGCCTTGAGGTGGACTTTACAGTGACTCATTGTTGAGTTCATGAGGGTACTCACGGTAGAAACTTGGACCTGCAATTGCCGAGCGCCCGTTTTCCCTCTCACGCTTCGATCGGACACGTCCGATCGCCCAGCCGGTTCTGGGGTACGCGACTTGGCGTCCGGTGACTTGGCCTTTCGCGAAAATAATCTGGAAATCGTACCGCCGCTACTGTTATCGCGTCGCGGTAACAGTAGTTCCGGATTCGTATACTCTGAGAAGCCTGGGTTCTTATATTACGGGGAGAAACTTCCGAATGGATCCGCGTTTGAAGGGTTCACGCAAGGTTTGAAGCGAGAGAAACTATGAACTATGAGTTAAGGTTTCTAAAAGATAACTGTGAACTTACTGGAAGACCTCCTTTTCCTTACTAAGCTTGCTGACAACATTATTCATGCAATTAACAACAAAGTCATGAATCAGATCAGATAGATCAGGCCATGAATCAGGTCAGATAGATCAGGCCATGAATCAGATCATTCATGCAATCAACAACAAAGTCATGGATCAGATAGATCAGGTCATGAATCTGATCAGATAGATCAGGCCATGAATTAAATCAGATAGATCAGGCCATGAATCAGGTCAGATAGATCAGGTCATGAATCAGATAAGATAGATCAGATAAGATAATAGTCCGGGAATGATGGGGCTACAATTCTTGGACATAAGGTTCCACTTACCGGAAGGGCGATCGGCCTCGTTTTTTCTTATCGTCCTTCACCTCGCCATTCATATCTCCATAGCCATTCATCTCCGTTTCGCTTCCCGCTCGATCCAAAGCACCTCCACGGGAACCGGAAATGGAGCCTTTCCTCGGAGGCCGCGGAGGTTTATTCCTCTGCATCGGCAACGGCGATTCCTTCATCATCTCATCTTCCACGCCATCTTCCGAATAGTTCCTTTGAAGCCCTGCCAAAACATCCAAAGTTTCGAACTGATTCACGGCAACACTATGGAATTTAAACACCTTTGATGTCGCTCATGCTGAATCCAGACTTCATGATCTGCTCCATGTGAGCGGACGGCGCGGCTTGTTGATACTGCTCCATTTGCTCCGCGAGCAATCGGTTTTGTCGCATCTTGATGTCTTGGAAACGCCTCAACTTCTCGCCTTCGGAAACGAAGCTCGACAGGCAAATGACCGGGAGGGAAAGTCGCAGGAATTCCCAGTTCGCTTTTTCCATCGTTTCGAAGGTGTTGTGAGAGATTTTTAGACAGGGCGGGGTGTCGGATCCTGCGGGGATTCGGGCGACGTCGATTCTCGTGTCGATCATGTCGTCGGTGTTCTCGAAAATTGGCTGGTCTTTCGTGTACCAGTACGTCACTAGTCGGTTCATGTTTCTGGAAATCATCGTGGCGATGATTTATCAGATCGGATGGATCAGGTCATGAATCAGATCAGATAGAATTCCTTACACGCAAAATGGCTCGTATCCTTCTTGTAGTCCACAAGTGGTGAAATATTTCAGAGTGTTCACATCTTGGCCGAAAGTGAGCTTGGCTTTTTGGCCAACGCCGAGGGTAAAAGCCGGGACGAATGAGTCACCTTGGACGTCTGCGAAGGACGTTTCGCCGCCCAGAGCGTCCATCAACAGTTCGCCGTTTAGCGAAAAACCTGACGATTGGTCATTGATTCATTGATGCGAACTACTTAGCTCTTTTGATTAATAAAAGCTCAGCTTCGGTTAACTTTGTCATGCGAAAGTTTATTTACAAAAGCACGCGGATGAAGAAAAAAGCACGAAAGAACGTTATGGCAAGGTTTTAATCACACGGGATTTGATATGATTAGTGTGTTCGTCTTCCCCCATTTAATTGTTGCATTGTTCCATCTCGCCCACCGAAAAAATTCGTTAGTACTGGTTGCTACTGTGGTTAGTGATATGAGTGCGTGGATGAATGAAACTTTGTACATTACAAGCAGGTAGATCAGGTCATGAATCAGATCAGGTGGATCAGGTCATGAATCAGATCAGGTAGATCAGGTCATGAATCAGATCAGGTTGATCAGGTCATGAATCAGACAAACACGGCGAAAAGCCGGACATCGATGACAAGAGCAAAAATCGGCAATGTCCAGGCTTTTCCCGGTGAATGATCAGCCGAAGCGTTCGCGTAAAGAACAATTCGTCTTACTAATTGTTCTGTCAATAAGGTCCAGGAAAACCCCGACAACGTCTCCAACCTGCCATTGTTTCCCGAAATTTTCAGCCGAGCCCGAGTATACTTTTTCCTCCTTGAAATAAAACGTTTGCCATTCAGCGAACTCGACATTTTTTCCGCGAGCAAGAATGGACTGGAATTATCTCTCCATTTCGTGTTTTTGGGGGGATTCGGGGGGTGAACATATAATGATCGTACATGAATACACAGAAGGCGGAGCGAGAAAAAGAGAAACCAAAAAAACTCGTAGGCCCCGCAAAAAAACCGGCGTGGAAAACCTTACTGATCGTTCGGTCCGCGACGTCAATGAAACAGCCAACTATGTCGCCCACTTGGTATCTGTGACCGAAAGCCTCGACGGCACCGGCGTGCACTTTAGTCACCTGATATGTTACCCAGCAAAAATTGTATTCGTAACCAAACCAAAAAGCAATCTCATTCGCAACAGAATTTACTCATAAACGACCGTCAAAAATCAACGGATCTCCTGCCTAAATTCTCGCTACGTTATTGGTATATTCAAGAATCAAAGTCATCGTCCTATTCGGAATGTGGAAAGTTCGGAAATATTCGGGAACTCACGTTGTATCCGTCGAAGGCCCAAGTACTTTCGTCGCTGCCCAACATGCTCCCAGGCATGCAATCAGCTTTGGCCCAGCCCACTCTCATTGGTCCAGCGGTCAGCACTTCGAATTCGAAGTACCACTTCCCGCTGTTCACCGCGTAATGTTTTTCCACGCGATAGGTTCGAAAGGAAAGCTGGCGCAGTCGACTGGCCTCCAGAAGCAAGGCTTGAATGATGATGTATCAGATCAGATAGATCAGGCCATGAATCAGATCAGATAGATCAGCTCATGAATCAGATCAGATAGATCAGGTTATGAATCAGATCAGATACATCAGGTCATGAATCAGATCAGATAGATCAGGTCATGAATCAGATCAGATAGATCAGGTCGTGAATCAGATCAGATAGATCAGGTCGTGAATCAGATCAGATAGATCAGGTCATAGATCAGATCAGATAGATCAGACGACCCATGCCCCCAAACCATAACTATGGTTTTCATGGCATCAAAATAAGATTCAAACATCATCTTCACCTTCGTGTTGCTCCGCAGTTGGCGGATCCAGCATGTACCCATAGACCAAAAGCGTCCTCACAGTTTCGCTCGCAGTGTCCCGATTCGCCTTCTTAATGGCCTCGTCGACCTTGGGATAAGGCACCAGATGCGGGCTCCGTTTCATTTCGGAGTCCTCATTAAGCCCATAAGTCCACCCCTGGCCAATCCTTTCCTTCGCCCAAAGATTATGGGTGTTCTCCGCCAGCTGGTCGACCAGTTCCTCCATCTTCGGCGTCAACGTGATGGCGCCAAGATCCAACGGCGCAGGCTTGTACCCGCTGCTCTGCAAGAACGGCTCATTCGGGAGACGCAAGGTCTTGATCCTCGAAGGCGGCTTGTCCATCGTGATGTAATATCCCAGCGCGAGAATCGTCTTCAACGTCTGAATCGCCAATTGGGTATCGTACTTCTTCTCCATCGAAGGGAGCCTCTCGAACTGCACGATGCAGGGATGAATCTTCCTAAGGTCATCGCGCTGTTCACCGAAAATCCAGCCGGCTTCGATCTTGTTCATCGCCCACATCTCGTGGATGTTCTCCGCGAGCTTGTCGCGGATTTGCTCGACGTAGGCTGGAAGGTTGACCATGGAGGTGTCCACCGGGCACGGGACGAAGGCTGTGTCGTCTTCGACGTGCCAAGGCCCTGCCAAGGTCACCTTGAATAGGGATCGAGGGTTTCGATGCTGAAACAAGAACTTCTAGGGGTGAACGAAGGGGATCTTACCTTGTTCATGTTGCCGAAATAGAAGCAGGGGTCCAAAGAAAGGATCTGATGAGGCAGGAGACTCTCTACCAGAGGAGAGAACTCTTCGGCCGGCTGGTATTTCAGTCTCCCGTGATCTCCGCCCAGAAGAAACCTGCAGGAAAGCTTGGACGAGCAACTGATGGACGGAAAGAACATTCCGTCGAGGTTGAAATTGCGGAAGGAGCCGTTGATCTCCATCCCGTTGAACGTGAAACTGATGACGGGAACCGTGAGGTCCAGGGAGCAACCTATCACGTCGCTTTTCTTGATGTAGGGCTCGGTCGCTTCTAGAATCACCGGGATCTTTCTTCCACCGGTCCACAAATACGCGCCGTCGAACCCGAAAGAGTACAAATCATCGCCTACCCCGTTTCCACCCCACTTCTCGCCTCCTCCAGGATACGGGACATAGCTGCGATGGAAATGGACACACCAAGTTGGTATTTCTAGATTCCGGAAGGGCGGAACTTACCCAGCGGTGTTGGCCCATCCGATTCTTAAGTGTGGCATCATGTGCGTGGTCTGCTCGATGTGATCCACCGTGACTTCGAAGTACCATTTCTGGTAGAGCGCGGAACCTTCGACCCTGCCAACGAAGATGTTGGGCCTTACGCTGGCCACGTGGTCGACCAATTGGGTTTGAAGGAGAAGGTTTTTCCGGGGTAGAAGGTAGTCGCAGATGTTGTTCTGGGAGGAGCGAACGGCCACGCCGTTTCCCACGCAAAGCGAGCAGAGAACGTCGAGAACCTTCGGGTCTCTGCCGTGTTTCTCGAGCAGGGAAATGATGACCTTGATGTGCTCGTCCTAGAAATGATTGCGCGGGTGAATGGAATCTCTTCTAGGAAGGATGGGGATCTGGAGTCTTACTCTCATCATGTTCAGAGCTTCCGGGGAATCGATCAAAACGCAATGAAGGACATCCAGCATCCCCGTGCCTTCGCTGGAAGCCTGGGAACCCAGTCTGCTGAAGAGCCAGTTCAGGCGATTGCTGTTCGCGAATTGGGCGCAGTTCGTGTGGTTCCCTTTGATGATGGCCGCCAACAACTGATACAAGTACCCGGAGATTTGGTCCCAGGCTTGGCCGCTTTCATCGCCGGACAAAGCGACCAGGAAACCCTGGGAAGTGATGACGTTGATTTTGTCGATGGCCTCGAGGATGAGGTTCAAGATGCCTTCCTCTTGGAACAGGTCCTGCCGATTGCGGAGCGCGCGGAATCGGTTCTGCTTTTCTTCGTGTTCTGCGGAAGTTTCGACACTCCTGGAATGAGCTCTTCAAGGACAAACGGGGAAAAACGGGGATTTTACCCATGTCATCTTCCGGCTGCGCGAAGTAGTTGATCAGGTCTTCCAGGCACATCACCATTTCGTTGAGGTTCACGTTCCGGAAGAACATCGAAGCCCTTCTGTCGATCTGCAGCGTTTCGAGGCCTCTAAAACACATTTGCCCGGTGTTTCATAACCTCAAGCTTCGCCCGATCGACCGGCATTTTGCACTCACGAAATGAACTGCGTGAACAAGCTGCTACACTTGCGAATGACGCGCGCGGTGCGCGATTCCTCTTCCTGGGACCTGGAAAAGTCCAGGCCGTCGTCCATCTTTCCCTCCTCGTGTAAAACCGCTTGCTTCTCCTCGACCTTGCCCACGCCCTTTTTCTTCGTTTCGTAGGACTGTCGGGAGGTAAAGAATCAGGACGAAATTCCCCAACAAAGATCAGGGTTTACCTTGTAAGAAACCCAAAGACAAGTCGCCGAATGTTGCATGATGACCGTGGAATCTCCGTATTTGATAATCGGAAGCCCGATGACCTCTAGGTCCTTGTCTTCCAGAACGATCTTCTGATCGTCCTTCTCTTGTCGTAGCCAAAAGGTCGAGGTTTCCGTCGTTGCCTCTTCCCTTTTGCACGATTCGAGAATGTACCAGTAGCATTTGATTTGACTTGTAAACACTTACCTAGCGACTAAATAAAGTTCGTTATTTTCCTTCACGCCGAGGTAACGTCCGGTTGTAAGGTGTCGTATCCTCATCGGGTGCAGCCAGTTGATGAATCCTCCGGCCCATTTCGTCCTGGCCAATTCTAATCGCCAAAGAGACCGCGCTTGGCTCATCACGCTGCCTCCTTCATAAATTACTATGCTGTAAAATCATGTTCGTTGGTGGAAGAGTCCTTAATTCGTCATCGCTCTCTACGTACTTTTGCCCGGTCGTAGAACTCCACGTCGAAGGGATAGTAAGGCACTCGTCGCCACCGTGAAAAAAACGGAGAACGTCGCCTCCGAAAACGTAACCCACGTATTTCATTCTACTTATGCCGGTGCCGTAAGGCTGCACCGACCAATGGGTCACGTGAAAAGATGCGTTAACGACCGACAAATTGTTCTCTTTTGTCGTGTGCTGAAACGGGGATAAATGCCGTGAAAATCTGCCATTTCTGAAGGAAAACTAGGCCTACCAAGTATCTTTCCGTGGCTACTGATACGAGAATGAGGTCGTCGCCCACTCGGACTTTCTCACCCTCGGATCGCTGCTTCGAGGCGGGGTGAACGGTCCACCAACAAGCCTCCCCTATTTTCAAGCGGAACAAAGTTTATGATCGTATTTTGTCAGTTTTCGCTGGCGGGGGGTGGAATTCTCACCCTGAGAGTGCTCCTGCAGGCCCACGTCGAAGGCCAGTTTGTCGTTTGACGAACTCGTCGATAGACACGCCAAATACTGTGGAAGGAAGCGTCGAACATTCCAGAAACTCGTGGAAAACAGATTGTTTCTGATTGGATCTCGCCTGATCTGATCCAGCACCAGATCTGGTCTGATTTTGCACCAGATCTGGTCTGATTTTGCACCAGATCTGGTCTGATTTAGCACCAGATCTGATTGGATCTGATCCAGCACCAGATCTGGACAGATCTGATCAGATCCAATGAGATTCGATCTGATCCGAAACCAGATCTGATCAGATCCAATCATATCTGATCCATCAAACACCAGATCTGATCAGATCTGAGCAGTTCTGATCTGATTTAGCACCAGATCTGATTGGATCTGATCCAGCACCAGATCTGGACAGATCTGATCGGATCCAATTAGATTCAATCTGATTCAAAACCAGATCTGATCTGATTAGGTACTGGATCTGATCTGATCCATCCAACACCAGATCTGATCAGATCTGAGCAGTTCTGATCTGATTTAGCACCAGATCTGATTGGATCTGATCCAGTACCAGATCTGGACAGATCTGATCCAGCACCAGATCTGGACAGATCTGATCAGATCCAATGAAATTCGATCTGATTGAAAACCAGATTTGATCTGATTAAGCCCTGGATCTGATCTGATCAGGTGAGATCTGATTGGATCAGATCAGATCTGACCAGATCTGATCAGATCCAATCATATCTGATCCATCCAACACCAGATCTGAGCAGTTCTGATCTGATTTAGCACCAGATCTGATCATATCTGAGCAGATCCAATCGGATCCGCTCTGTTTTTCGTGGGGTGGCAGTTTGAGTTCAAATACTTGCCATGTCACTGTTTTGGTGCCTTAAAAGGATCGCGTTACCGTAAAGCAAAGTTCTGTGTCCCGATCCCGTTCCCTTTCCCTACAAAAAAGGTCAGCCTTGATAATCTTCTCGGGACGAAGCGCGAATGGGTTCGAAGCATCGTAAAACGAAGACATTATGTACATAAATGTTATCCTGCGATTTCATACCACAAATCGTTCATGAAATGTCCAATGAAAAGCCAATGCGCGGTTAATTCTTTGAAAGACCAACGTACCGAATTCCAGAAAGCGATTTTAATGGAACGATCAAAGCGCAGAGATGTCGTATTAAAATGTCAGCACGAAAGAGAAAAATTACGAGTACTTACTAAGTTGTCTTGCTGCTGGAAAGGAAAAAAAACACAGATGGGCGTGAATTGTCATTGACTTGATAACAAATCGTGTTAATTTCGCGTGTGGACGTGTGCAATCTCCGGGTATTCGGATTTTAATGGGGAATGTTCTGAGTGCTTGATTTCGGGGTTTTTATGGCTTTTTATTACCGTTTCCGAGCCCGCCGCTGTCACCAGTTCCTGCAGAGCTCGCACGGAAAGAGCCTGTTCTATGACGAAGACGCATTGCGAAAGATCCGGGGGTATGTTCTGGAAATAGAAATTGCTTCGGTGGAAACGTTTTTTGGGGGGGTTGGGTCTTTCGTTACCTTATCGGCGATGTTTTCGAGGAAACAATGTCGATTTCCGAAGCCTTCCGCGGCGAGGCAAACTCTTTCGCCGGTGGCGGTGCAGGACAAACACACCATGTCTTCCTGTATCGATTGGACATGCATTTTAACGGGGATTCTTCGGAAAATGTATTATTTCTTGACCGCAATGATAACGCGATCGAAGCGATAGATCGAAAATGAAATTTACATTTTTCGCGATCTATTTTTTTTGAAAAAAAACCAGCGCATGATCGAGGGCTGCATTGTTGGTCTCGGGAATCGTACAGATGTAGATGATTAAACATTGTTTCGAGTGTCGGAAATGTGGGCCAAGCGCTCGAGCGTTGTGCCAAAATTGGCTTGGACGACCTCAACAATGCGTGCAGATGTGGGAAACGCGCCTTCCCTGTGTTTTGCTAACATTCGCGCATTTTTTAGCTCCTTTCGAACGGTTCGAAAATTCCATTTCCGTTCGAATACATCGATTTAAGCGACGAATCCTCGACTCGCGGTCGGAAAACGATGGCCAAGGCCAAGGTTGCCGGACGTAACATCATTTAGAATGTCAAACGCGTCATTCTCGATCGTTTTACGAATGAATTCGATTGTTTTTTTCTCTCTCGATGTTTTGTTTTCCGCTTTGAAGGGAACTGTCATTTTCGAGCGCAATACATCGCGGAACAAATTGTCAAATTGAAAAGTAGCCGGAAAATCCTTGCGATGAACAGCGACGACGAAATGAATCGGTGAGTTGGAAAAATTGTCGAGGGGAATGAAATATTACATCGCGCCGAGTAAACTGTGTCAACATGGGAATCGCGTTACATTTAAAGGCGATAGTTCGATGCGAAACGCGTCGGAAAATGTTCAAATCGCGCTGTTTTCTCGGCAGAAAAACGCCGGGGGCGATGAACTGCGCCTTTTTCGGGAGCAAGGAACCCAAGAAAACCAAGGAGGAAAAGAAAAAAAGCCCGGAGAACCCGAAGCGAAGCCCTGGCTGCGGATGCGAAAGCAAAAAAACGGCGAAGAAAGCGCGGCTTTTCCGATCGCAGAACCCGTTCATCATTTTTTACCTCGAAATGTACTACAAAAACCCGAAATGCCGGATAGTGGAAATCGTGAAAAAAGCCGGGAAAGAATGGTGTTCGCTGGCCCCGGAAAAGAAGAAAATCTACATCGAACTCGCCGCAAAAGAAAAGGCACGACGCCGCAAATGTACCAGGCGTTCCTGATTCACATTTTTCCGAGAATAAAACCCCATTTTCCAACATTTCAATTTCGTATTTCAAATATTCCAAAATTCGCGCCAAAAAGTCGCTTCGATGTATTCGAACGCAGAAACACCATTTCATTCATTTTGATGTACGAATCAGAATTGGCGCGAATCCAAAATTGCGACGTCCCAAGGAAAGGCGCGATTTATTTGTCAGAGTTCAGGATTGTCGTTGAAAACTTTCCCCGCATGATTCGTAGCTCATTTCCCGCCGATTTCCCGATAAAACCGAGTGCCCGGCATCGATTTTCCGTATTTATAAATGAGGCTGCTTTTTTTTCGGAAGAATCGTCGTGGCGGGAAATGCGGAAAATGCGCGATCGAGACGTACCGTGCGGAGGAACGACACGTCATCCTGCTCGGAGCCTCCCTCGCTGTCCGCCATATTTTAATCCGAAATTCGGCCACTTTCCGGCTCGAAAATTCAGTCACGTTTTGGCATGGCTCGAGGGCTTCCACGGCCCGTGCGACCGACTCCGTCGGGCTTAAAGACACTCACTGCCGATATTCCGAAGGGTTGAAAAGCCAGCACGCGTGCGCCAACCCCTCGGTTCGAAGCGCGAATTCTTCGCGCTCGAATCTCGAATAGCCTGCAAAATAGTACGCGAAATATGAACGAAGTGGGATGAGAAATGCCAGGAATGCTTCGTAAATAAACCGAATCTATAGCGTTCTCTCGGGAACTTCCGGACCGTCTGATTCATGTCATCTCGTCCACGCTTTTACGCGTATCGCCGCGGGGACATTACCAAAGTTATTTTTAAATTGGACGCGAGTACGGCCCTGGCAAAGGTTTTTTGAATCGCCCGCAGCCGAGAAAAACTCCCCGATTTCCGTCCATATTTCTCGCCCCCACCGAAAGAGCCCGTAAAAATAGCCCAAATACATCGAGGAAACCGAACCGGAATTTGAGAAATCGACGAATCGAATCGCGGTCGGAAGAAATGCTCATTAACGGCGGGGAAAATTATTAATTCGCTTATGAATTGGGTCGAATGTCGAACGTTTACGCCCACGCGGAATAAATCATTTCGTAACTTCGCGCGATCTCTTCTCGCGGGGGGGAAACCGGAGAAATGTTCGCAGGGATCACCTTGGGGGATAATCCGAGCGCGGTCGCACGCGATTTCGCACCGTTAACCCGCAGACTTTTTATTCCCCGGCGATTATTTCTCGATGGGGTCGTTCGCGCGGTCTCGCGTATAACTGGGGTAGCGAGAGACGAAGAAGCTCTGAACGTGGCTCGGCTATTTTTGGCCCCGAGCCGACCGCCGAGACGATCCGAGGCGAAAATTCGAAGCGCGCGATCGCTGCTAATTGAATCGACAGGAAAATCGTCCTTGCGCTACGAAATAAATCATCTCTCCCTTTTTTCCGAGAGAACTGTCGATTTTAACAGATCGCGATCTTTTCAATGGATTTGGAATTCCGTGGAATTTTTTGTGCAAGTCTGGAATTCATTTTTTGGGGTTTAGAAATGATGGAATATTAAATAAATTATTCGATGCGTTGTTTTAATTAATTAAACGTGGGGTAATCGCGATGTTTAGGCCCCTGTGATTGGCCTTCCCGCCGTACACGGGTATTTGCCGGGTTGAGTGACACGCCATTTTTACGCGCTTCGAATTATATCATTTCGAAATTTTTTGAACAATCGGGATAAGAAACTTGAAGCTTGATGTTTTTTTGATGCACTTTAAAGTGAAAAAAAGTAGCTTGCGTCATTTATAATCAATAATTGCCAGCCATTACTCAACTGGAGCATCGTTTATCTGCTAATTATGCGTGCAGAACAGTTCTTTTACGTTTTTTAATTTATGAATCTTATGCCAATTTCGTACAAGTTTTAAATTAATTTATCAATAGTTAGAAGCAGTGAAATATGGTTTGAATATTTAATGAACCATTTAATATGATTCAATGTTTTATTTTTCCGACCCCTGTAAACGGCTTTCCCGTCGTACTCGAGTGTAGAATAATTCGGAAGAAACTTGACCCGGCGAGCACTCGAGTACGACGGGAAAGCCGTTCACAGGGGCCGGAAACATGTACCAATTCGATTTATTTCGAAC
>JABFQM010003290.1:0-12190 GCA_022816865.1 Zelostemma sp. ZL-2020
CAAATTGGCTAAGAAATAAACATTTTTCTTTTAAAAAACTGTTAAAATTTTCAATTGTTCGTTACGAGCATTTTTGCACAATTTTTTCAGTGGCTTATTTTTTTTTCGTGAAGAAGAAGATGTTGTTGAATAAATTATACTGGCATATTAAATGTAATTAATGACGTTGCGTTATAAATATTTTTTCTAATTCACTCTTGCATTAAAGTATCGATCCACCTTAAATGAAATGTCGAATGAAATGAAATGTTTCGAATTTAAATCCATATTTTTCGTGATTTTCAATTACAATGCACTGTCCTAATGAATATGGATTAAGTGAGGGAATCGTTTTCTCCAGTTAATTATGCAGTTTGAGACCTTTTCCATATTATACGTAAAGTAAAAAATTGGATCTACATTTCAGGAAACATAAAGATGCTCCACTGCTTGCTTTAATAAAATATTTGCACATTCTCGCAAGCTGATATGATTAAACCAATTCGATTAAACAGCTCAATTGTTTGTCCCACTCTTTTTTTACTTTTCAAGGCAATCAATTAAAAAGACTCCTACTTCTCTTATATTTATTTGTACACATCAATAATAGTAGAATAACAACGAATCCGACAATATGTATTTTTGGACGCTTTACTTCCCTCGCTGATGAAAACATCCTCTCATAAGCTCTCAGCCCGAACCGTCTGCATTTGAACAGTCCAATTTAGTAATTCAAATTTATGGCAAGTTTAACATGAGAGATGGCGAATTTGCCATCGAATAAACGTCGATAAAAGTTATTTCTTCTGGCGGGAAAGTATGAACCGTATGTTCTCACTAGTATGAATTCCCATGCAGTATCGATCACTAAAATGTCGTATCGTTACGTACGACAGTTACGTATAGCTTATTAATATTAATGAATTACCTCTGCTGAGATCTTCATGATTTATGTCGCCAAGTTCCACGTCAATGCAAACTCGTTGCATCGCTATAAATCCTCGAGTATGGCGGGTCAAAAGTGGTTTCGGTTCGTTATCTATATTTTTACAGACTAAGCATTCCACTCTTTCGCACTTTCTTTCTCTTTTTCTTTTCGCGCGCTTCACTTTCGCATACTCCCTCGCAGACGTCTTTCCAAATCTCAACGCATTACATCACACTCGGCTCGCAGTTCTCTCTCCCGATTACATTTACATATTTTCTCAACTAATATCGTTACCTATGAGAATTAATACCTATTGTACCCATACAGAATTGTGCTTCTATCCGGTATCTGTAGCTTGACAATTCAATTCGTGCACGTAGAAACATATTGTATAAATTTCCATAATTTATGGCAAACCGAACTCCGTTTCGAATCCGAAATGTAAAACTTACTCATAAGCTGGGGTATTTTTTTCGCCTGCTATTACTTCTGCTACCGCGAGTTTATCACGAGCCAAAAGAATTCCCATTGTAATCAAATGTTTACGTCCGCGTTGATAATTACAAGATCAAAGTTCGCCACTTCTTTCAACAATTTCACTTCCTTCGCTATACCGGGAGCTTTGTTTTGTAACGCGATAAATTCTTTCAGCATACAATTCTCGCAGGCCCAAGGGCGAAGAACGAAAAGAAAAACCGAGCGAGTTTTTCAATCATCTTATTATTAAGCTGAACTCTGAAACGAGCGGCGCAGCCTCCGGGTCTTTCCCGCGGGCTTGAGCCCTTGTGCATGTAAAAGCGCTGATCGTTGGCTAGGAAAACCCACGTCACGGGAACTAGTGTTTATACAGTCAGACTATTTTTCTTTCATACGCTGCAAAGAACATTTTCCTTTCAGGTGGCTAAAGTTATGCCGGACCTGATTACGCGACTCTACAGTGCACGGCCGCTAAGTACCGAGTAATTAACGTATTTCCCCGAGTCCTTGTGGTTTATTGATGAAGCTGCGGACGTTATTTAATGAGCGCAGCGTGCGTTGAAGCTTTTGTTGCGAGCCGCTTTGTACAAACAGTTATATACCTCGTAGGTACAGTTATAATCTGCTCCGTACGGCTCGCGTACCTACTGTTTATCGCCGGGGCCTCTCTCGAGCCATTAGACGCCCTATTGCGCCGCGCTATCGAGCATTCGCAAAGAGAGGAGCAATAAATTTCGTTTAACAAAAACGACAAATGCTCTACGAGAGAGATTGATGACGTCCCGCGCGCGAAGCCTGAACCGGCGCCGTCGCTCGCCCGGATAAACTTACCTGGAACGAGCAAAGAGCCGCATTTTCGGCGATGATTCGTCGGAAATGTAGACCTGCTTTTGCCGCAGCGTAATGTTGGGTATTAGGGCAAGTTTCGCACGGTTGAATTTCCCGTAAAACTCGCGGTTCGATAACCACAATCCGCCTTCGTTCGTCCAATAGTTCTGTAATGCAGGAATTTGAGCAGAATTTCCGCTTTTAGGACCACCCGGTTTTTTGCGCGGAAAGACCTTCGGGCGATCTTGGCTTTTTCATTAGCTTTCGCCTGCGAGAGTTGACATTTTACGGGCAAATTTGTCGCTGGGTCGAATCGAAAAATGTGACATGCGTCGAGTTGAACTTGGGTAATTTGCACCTTTTCTATCTTTTTCTGTAAATTTGTCCGGGAATTTTGATTTGTTGCTCAGTTCGTTAATTTCTGAACATAAAAATGTCAATTTATTATTTTATGACCTTCTTTTACATATTTTGCGAGGTAAAAAAGTGAACTCCGCGGTTGGTCTGCGGTACCGTTTCCAAACTTTAACAGACTTTACCTCAAAAATTCGATAGCGATCACAGAAGTTGCGACTGTTAGTTAAATAAGTAACCCAAACTTTCGTTATTGGAAGGAAACTTTGAAGTGATTGAGTTGTTTGAACTGGTGGAAACTAACATTTAATTATGTTGGTTTTGAATTTTATACTTATTGGAAAAAAGGCTTTGAAAAATCAAGTATGACGTTACGTTGACCTTTTTTTCCTTTGAAAAAATACGTTTCATTTGAGTTACAAAAACGAACTGTCAAAGTGAGATTGGAAATTTTGGTAAACTTTGTACTGTTTTGTAATTGGAACAATTTTCATTTTCAACAGTTCTTTTACCAGCAATGACATCATTTGACAGTTTGTAAATTCTGTGTCATCATTTTTTCGCCACAAAAGTCGATATCAATTGTGTCTCGATGTTGAGTTTTATAGAGGTAATATAAAACGAGTCCATTCAATTAAATTTTTTGCATTTTTGACCTGCAGCGATCGAGTCGGAAAAGTTTAAAATGGAAAACAATTCTTTATAAAAAGTAAAGCGTTTTTACAAAATTGATGAATTGGCGATTGACGAGTTGTAAAAAAACGCTACTGGTTTCTGCGTTTCTCATAGCAAAAATATGAAAAATTAGCAATATTTCTAATTCACATTATTGAAGATATAATTTACGGATTGTGAGCAAAATCAGTCCAAAATTAATTTCAAAAGTTGTCATTTTCGAAACTGAAAGATACCAAATTGTTGCATTTGACCCAGTTGAGATTATAATTCCCAAAACCTAATCTATTGTAATTGATTGATGCTCAGAAGTTTGCACCGAGACATTGATCGATTTAATCATCAATATTAATCATCGGTATCGCGCGTTTGATAAGTCATTCAAAACACACGAGCGGCGTTATTTATAACTTCACTTAGATCGAAGTACCGCGAATAATTGCGTATTTTTGCCGATGAAAAATGCGCGCGGCGCGTCACCGAACTTATTCAGTTTTTAGAACGATTGAAAAATGCAAAGCAAATTCCTTTATTATGTAAAGTATCATCTGGTTTGTCGAGAAAAAAATCTGGAATTCCCCGAGCGTAGTTTTTATGAAATTCGAGTTTGAAAATAAGGTATCGTTAGGGCCAATCAGTTTGCATGTGTATCGTCGTGAATGTACGATCCAGTCGCATCTCAGGGTTGGTTGGACCGCGTTAAGGAATAAAAATAGAAATGTCCCGAGAAAACTCACTCGAGTCATTTGTGTAAATCTTACGTAACAACGCGATAACGGAATGGTAACGGCGCGGCATAAATGTCACTGTCGGGGCGGCGATCCACCCGTTATGGCACAGATATGCTCGGCGCTTCGTTGTCCCTCCTTTCATTTTATATTAGTATCATGTATTTTTCATCCACGAAAACGATATACTCGAAAAATTGAATGCCCCTGTTAAAAAAGGAACGCCGAGAAATATTCTTTATTCGTAATTCACGCTGACACTGTATTTTCCCCGCTAAAGTTATGCCGTTCGTAGAGAAACCGTAAAGGCTGCGAAATCTTTTTTTATGGCACGAAATAATCTTGATAACGATGAAAAAATTTCTCCTAAATGGGTGCGAAACGAGGAAAATTATTTATCGCCTGCTCTAAAATTCGAAAGAAACGGAATAAACTTTTCTCTTTTACGAAAAGTTGAAAAAAAAAGCTTCAAGAGTCTTCGGCGTCGCACCTAAATCATCGGGATGCACAAACTGTATAAATAATCCGTCTCGTTATTTACTTCATTCGCCGTGCATAATGAAGAATCCGAATTTACAGCGATTCCCCGGGATTTATGAATGGTATAACTGTAATGTTTTATCCGGCACCTTGAAATTATTGGAAGGAATGAGAGAAATAAAGAAAGAAGGGACGCAGAATCGGTGATCACATTGTATCGGATCGTAAAGCTGTCCGAGCGGCAATCATGCTTTTCTCCTCTTCTCTAGGGCCACAGTTGTACATTTACATCTTCGTAATCGCTATCGGTAGCAACTAAATATCGCAATTTAATCGTTCCGCGTGTAATTACAACACTGATATACGGCGCTTTTTTCAAATGATCCTAGCAAATGGCCGCGTGTAGGCTTGCTAACACGCGCGGAAGGGAAAACCACGGCGTAAATTGAAAGAGGGCATGGCTCTGTCTTGTTGTATTTAAAAAGGCAATTGGCGAGCTTGAGATACGGCCTATATATTATGAGAACAGTGGTGGTAGATGGTTAAGTCGATAGCGGTGCTAACCAGCCTCGGCTTACCTTTCGCGAATCTTCCTCCCGTAACGCCGTAACGCGCGCGCGTCCTCTGCAAATGCGTTTCTCGTGTAGCCAATGCTGCGGGCTCCAAAAGAAGCGATTTACTTTTACGCGCTCGCATTAAAATATCACGCACTTTCGGCCACGTTTTTCACCCCGTATTTCATTCTATTTATTAACGAGCCCGGGCATTTTTTGCTCCCGAGAATGACGCGAGCGAGCGACCTCAACTATCGCGCTGATGAATGTTAATGATAATTTTCAAAGGTACTCGGAGGGAAAAAATGGCTGCACGCAGCGGGGGGAAAAAACGTTCTTGAATTATCGGATGAAAGTCGCGGTTCAGCGTTTGCTTCATTTGTAACGCGTCCGGAAAGATAAAATGGAGATAAATAATAGGAAGGATGAATGCAGTAAGACGGACGGCAATGTTTTACGCTGATAAACTTGTGTATTTCCAAGCTCTAATTTCGCCCTAAGTGTTTACGTTGAAATGTTCATTCTATCGACGGTTTTTGCGCTTTGAAATTTTTCGAAAATTTGCATTTCTTTTTTTCTTTTTATTAAATAATAGTTTGGGTGGAAGAAACAATTACATGAATAATTATGCATGCAATTATTGAAAAATTAATGCATGAACAATTAAATGAATCGATTAATAAGCAGATGAAAAATTAATTTACGAATTTATTACAGAAATACATTTTACAAATGAGAAATGCGAAAATACTAATTGCAAAATGCAAATTCCGAAATATTTTTTACGGAAAACGAGATACGAAACGATAGCTGAAAAATTTTGCATAAACATAATTTATTTATGTAAGGAAGTTACGTTTCAATTTGAATTTTTATATTTGAATTTATGTCGCAGCGAATTGTAATGAAAGGATGGGCTTGGAGTTGTTTAATTAATTTTTGATATCCAGTTATCATTTGATAAATGTTCGATTGAAATTCCGAAAAAATTGAAAAGTAATTATGATAGAATTTGGTCACAACACCCATAAAATTCGAATTTAAATAGAAGTTTAATCCGGTTTGAATTTTTGAATTTTAATCGAATGTTTACAGTCGAAACAAAATTGTTCGAAAACTGCCCGAAGTTTAATAATTATTTGTTCGATTTCATAATTAATGAAAAATCCATTTATTTACTCATGCATTTATTCATTCGCGTGTGTCCTTTTTTACGATGTTCTTTGTGGTTTGCGAACGTAATTCACAATTTCAATGAATATGAATAAAATGAGAACGGCGCTTTTTTCAATGCAATACTTCATTCGAATTACTTGTCATTGCTTTTCGAAATTGAAATATCAAGTTGATAAATTTGTTGACACATCTCCTATGCTCATAAGTTAACTGTAATGTTCGCTTCTATAGATTTCCGAATAAACGAGAATCCGAATAAAAATTGCAAAACGCAAAAATGAAGATTTCGTATTATACAGAGGTTGATTTATCTATTAATTTGAATAAGCGATATTTACAACGAAAAATATTTACTTCATAATTCATTAGGCCCCTGACAATGACAATTAAGATGCCAAGAATTAATGCGCAAACCCGTCGAAAAGCAGCCAAGATTTTACGACAAGGGCATTGTAAAAAGTAATTAGGAAGAGGTCCGGGCAATTAACAATATTTTAATGACGCGCGCTGGACTTTGGAAATGTCGCGCGCGCTTTAAAAGACATCGAACGTTATAAATGTACGTCGTTTTTCAATAATAATCTTAAGTGACTTCGCGACGTGCTCGCAACAGGCGATACACTAAAATCGTTAAATAATTCATCGGCCGCTGATGAATAAAAATCGACAGTTGCAAAACACGGACCATTCCAAACACGAGACGCGTTTGGAATGGTCCGCTGATTAAACGAGACACGGCCCGTGTTTAATCAGCGTTTCTACCAAAATCGACAAAGGAATCGAATCTTCGTTCGCCGCCGCAAAAGTTCATTTCGAGTCGAATCCTTTTTTCCTTTCCACTGGAAATAAAAATGGGAAACTTAGATAGGACGATATCTAACAAACGCTCCTCGCGAGTAGCTTTGAGAACAATGATTGATCACTCAATCTTCATTCCTAATAAAACGTCCAGTGACATCGTCATCGCCTCAGTTTAGACGTGGAATAAGTGCCCCCTCGTCGTTTTATGATTACGATGACAGATCACACGACACGTGTCCCGGAGAAATAGCTGTTGGCGCTCGGTGAGTGGGCTCGATGAGGGATATTCTTGGGGCCGGGCGGCGTGAGGGACATTTTGATTTCCCCGGAATGTAGACGTCGGGTGTCGCTCGGCTTTAAGGAGCCTTCGCCCGACCTCTTGGACCCGGCACTTCCGTAAATTACCCGTCGAAGATCGCGATCGGGAAGAGACACGGGAGTAACTCGACGGAGGCCGGCAAAAAAAGGTACACGCGCCTCATTGGTTCGTTGAACCTCGCGCGCAAGAGTTCCGCCACTCGGCCGTTTCAGAGTATTTGACTGTTCCCTAACGCGAGCTCGGTTCGACTCCCGTCGAGCGACAGAACGCCATAAGCAACCAATTTAAATGTAAATTGAAAACCAGCGTGGCATACAAATTGTTCGACTCAGCGTCAAAATATACTGCGTGCCAAGATCAAACACAAGACGAGGGTGGCGCGGTCAATGCTGGGACAAGAGGCTAAGGGCTTTCCTCCGTGAAAGAGACCCGGTGCGTATCCTCGTGCATTCTTCGCGAAATTTATTTGTCCTCGTTTTATCACGCCCCACGTCATGTCCCGGCCTCTGAAGGGCCCGTCATCTCTGAATTACATCTTTTTGTTTTATCATGCTCCGCGAGTAATGTATACCACCCTCTCGCGTTACTCATCCTTTTGTCAACCGAGGTGCTTGCGGGAAAACTCTTTCTGGGAGATGCTCAACTTCACAGATGAATCGTTTTTTCGCTCGTGATTTCACTCGCGAACCATGGAAACGCGCTTGATTCGCGTTAGGGGCAACAATAGGCTCTTCCCGCAATTTTTCATTTCGTATTTGTTGAATAGTTTATAGGCATAAGGAAATTAAGATACCAAGTTCTTGGAAATTTATAATCGTGGTATCGTTGATCAAATTACAACGTAAAAATAGTAAGTTTTATATAAAGTAGGGGAGAGGCTTATACAGTGGAACGAATTGTACAGTGGAACAAATCAATTTTCTGCCAAAATATATAAATTGAAATGTTCGTTATTTTTTATGTATTGCGTGAAACGATTTTACACATCCCTATCCAAATTTATCCAGCATTCCTGTTTTTGTTTACTGGAAAAAAAATAAAGCTTGTTTTTGGGAGGCTAAACGGATTTTTTTCCGTCGTTGTTATTTCAATGTAAAACCGTATTTATAACATTAAATGGAAGATGCTCATTTGTGCTTGTACAGTGGAACGCAGCGCGTGTAAGTTGTGTAGAAACAATTGAAATATGAAAATCAACCAGTCTCGCGAATTTTTAACGAAAAAACAATCGAAAAGTTCACGTGTGTTAAGCAAGAAAAGCGCTATTTTGACCAACTCTCTAATAAAAAAGGCAATCTGTTCGGAATTCGAACTGAAAAAGTTAAAAAAGAGCGAGCTCCGAAAAGGAAAGAAGAAAAAGATAAAAAAGACTTCGAAAGCGAAGAAAAAGGCCTTGAAAGAGAGAAAAAGACCTTGAAAGAAAAAAAAGCAAAGTCCTACCTTAATTCTTATTTTTGTAATGTTTTTTAATATGTTCCACTGTACCACCCTATTCTGGTACAGTGGAACGATTTATGGCTTTTTTTTTCTTCCATATTTACGAATAAGAAGAGGAAAAAAAGATATTTGATTAGAAAAATGATGTATATTTCAGGCCCATATAAGAAATTTAGGATATCTGTGTTCATATTCTTAAAAAAAAATAAAAAAAAAAAAGTGTTCCACTGTATAAGCCTCTCCCCTACATGGGAATCAGCGCACAAAAATACCCAAGCTCACTTTGCTTGTCAAAAAAATACATTTTTTACTCGCGACTTTGACAGTTGACAAAACACGATTACAAAAGACGATCACAGTAAGAAATTGGTTAAGAGACTTCTCGAAATTTGATAGTGCGCACTTTATCGACAGAGAGAACCTCTTTCAAAGTGAGACGCACATATCTGTGATATTGTTTACGGCGCATCTGTTGGTGCTGTTACTGCATTAAGCGCGTGTGTAAACCTGATTTTACTTCCGCCCCACGGGGCGAAAACGCTACTTTCGCCCCACTCTACAGGCATCGAAAGTTGAATTTTCAATAGATGTGTCATGAAAAAATAATTTCTTTAATTCATGTCAGCAATACTCCTGTTTCGATGACGCGGCAGGAGTGAAGCCGTCAAGTTTAAACGACGGTTCTGAATTGTTAAACAATTTTGCAGCAAAATGATTAGCTGAAGCGAAAACAGATGTTGCTGTTCCGCAACTGAATCCACATAACTCGCAACAGAGTTATGTAAGCTTTAGCTAGAAATCTTGACGCATGCAGGGTATCAAACTATATCGGATCGAATAACATATCCCGTTCGCGCCCTGATGGGATGCTTATACTGTGTTTATATGGATGATTTTTTAATCACCTTAGTGGTCAGAGACGAAATTTAGATTTTCATGAGTGGTTGTTTTAGAATTATTTTCACATTTTTTCAGGCTCAGTTGTCCAGATCCAAGATGGACAAATGTTTTGGAGAAACTGCTTGCTCGAAAGGTAATTCTGAAGGTTTCTGTGCAAGTACTGGATACTCAAAAACGCTGAAAACTTGTCCAATAATTGGTAACATTTATAGAAAAAATTAAAAACTTGTGTCTGGGACACACGAAGGAAGTTATACTTCTTTGGCGAAATTTGTATATTATTAAGTTCCTAATCAATGGAACGGAATTGTGTGACCCTACGTCACTGTCACTATGTAAAATCTTTTTTCGCATTTGACACTGCGTTTTTACACGTAGAATCAGCTGTTACAGCACTGAGCGCACACAGTGACACACGCGCGATGGGAGAACACGAGTAGGAGTAGTAGGAAGGAAAGAGATGCACGGATGTTGAATCCTAGTAAAAAGAAAAAGAAGCTAGCTTTACGATGAAAAGAGGGGCATGACGTAAAATCCTGCTAGAGAGACAAGAAAACTCGGTGACGGTAAAATGAAGGGGGTATCCAGTTTACACTCGCCCAACGCGACTAAAGAAGTATAACTTCAAAATGAAAATGTATAGTAACATTGCTCATAAATTACAGTCCCGGGAAAAATGAAGGAGATCTCCTCGATAGATCTCTGTACATCTCCTGGAGATTTCCGTAATAGATCTCTGTAGATCTCCTGGAGATCACTGGAGACCTGCAAAGATCCACAGATATCTCTAAAGATACAGAGATCTCTGGAGATCTCAGTAGATCTTTAGAGATCTAATTAGATTTCCTCAATAGATCTTTGTAAATCTAAAGAAATTACGGAGAAATCATAAGATCTCTGGAGATCTACTGATATCTCAAGAGATCTTAGTAAATCTCTGCGATCCCTACGGGTCACGTGGATGGCTAAAAATGAAATGCCGAGAGTCATTTCACCACTCTGACGTCATGCCATTCTTCAACGCTCGAACTTCGTGATTTTAAGCTCGTTCGACACGCATTATAAAGGGTCGCAATTGTACATGCGTTACAAAAAATTTCGTGTGTATCACGGGAACAAGGTCTTTTTACGCCTCACGATATTTACAACACGAGTGGTCGTAGACCACGCGTGACCCCTTTTGTCCCCTTGATGCACAATATACTATTTCGAATGTCTTATTTTTCAAAACTTCAACAATTTCGCCTAATAGTTCTTCCGTTTCGATAACGTTAGATCCGTTAATGACCATATTTTTGATATCGCTTCGTAATGGAGTTTTTTTCTCGTGACCTGAATTGAAAATATAATGGACTTTTCCTTAATAGCTGTTATCAAAATGTACGCTAGTCAAGTTCCGAAATAACTTCTTATCAGGTATAAAAATCGATAACTTTTGTCGAAAAAGAATGTAACGTAGAAGTAACAACACGCGCATATTTTAATTGAAAAATTTGCGCGATCAATTCGAGTTCAGACACGAAAACGCGCTTCATTTCCGTCAGGTACAGCGCTATGAGCCGTAGTTTAGCTATTTTGTACAGTTGCATTCGTAAGTTTAGCGAATAAATTGCTGAGGATAGTCATCTTGTTGTATATCCTGCATACTTTTGATTTTAAGGTAGAGTTTACCCCAATTTTGAACATTCTTGATATGCTTAGTCTATCAATACTGCTAATCAAATTGATATCTAAAACATTAAAACTGTAAACCACTTGACAAACATTTTGATATAAAAAATGGGTCGTTATAAAACTTACATTCGTTTAACGCTAATGTGTTCCTAACGAATATTTGAGACGCTCAAACGGAACGCTCACTATCCTTTATTCTTTCGAATCATTGACGAGAACTGTTGTGAATACGCTACTATTCAACGTTCGTGCATCGTGCCCATTTCGCAATTAAGCGAAGTTTCGAATACAGTAATGTTCTTTTTTAAGGCACTTCGGACCTTTCTGCACAAATTTGGTTTGTTCACAAATGAACTCGGATGATTGATTCATAGATCTTCATGTAGACTATAAAACAGGATTTATTGCCAGCAGGTCTATTTTGTTGTTGAACGTACATTTTTTTTTAATACAAAAATCATGATTTCTTAACGCATGGCTGTGCATGCGATGACGGTTGCCGGAGTTCTCCGATCGCAGAAACTCGAAGCAAGAACCGAACTTGTCTGCGAGATTCTCTAGAAAACGAACTCTTTTTAAAGTCTTGTGTTTCAAAATTTCCAAATTTTCCCTTGGTTCTATTATAACGATCGCGTTATCTTCGTTGATGGCCATCTTTTCGACATCGCTTTGTAATAGAATCGTTTATTCGTTTTTAATTTGTGCCGTGACCTAAATTCCAAATACTGGGCTGTTTGTCGAAGTCTGCTAACAACATAAACGCTAGTCAAGTTGAAAATGACTTATCTTCACAACGAAAAATTGAGAGTTTAACTTCAAATGCAATGTAACGTAGAAATAACAACGCCTGCATATTTTCATGATCTTCATGATCCACACA
>JABFQM010003291.1:0-12187 GCA_022816865.1 Zelostemma sp. ZL-2020
TCCATTTTCCCGGTGAAGTGGACTCTATAGCTCTCTTAGTTCAGAAGTTATAACGATTTGACGCTCAGTAAACATGGTTTAGTGAGCTGTCAACCTCAAACTTAAAGTTGCATATCTCGTGAACTATACGTCCAATTTTTCTTGTCTTTCGTTCATTTCGTTCGTATTCCGAATACCTACATTTTTCCGGTAGAATGGACTCTCTAGCTCTTATAGTTTAGAAGTTATAACGATTTGAAGCTCAGAGAACATGATTTAGTGAGATTTCAACCTCACACATAAAATTTCATATCTTGTGAACTATACGTCCGATTTTTCTCGTCTTGCGCTTATTTCGTTGGGATTTTGAATACCTACATTTTTCCGGTAGAATGGACCCCCTAGCTCTCATAGTTTAGAAGTTATAACGATTTAAAGCTCAGTAAACATGGTTTAGTGAGCTTTCAACCTCAAACTTAAAGTTGCATATCTCGTAAACTATACGTCAGATTTTTCTCGTCGTGCGCTGATTTCGTTCACATTTTAAATTCCTACGCTTTCCTGGTAGAAAGTACCCGCTAGGTCTCTTAGTTTAGAAAATATAACGATTTGAAGATCAGAAAACATGGTTTAGTGAGATTTCGACCTTACACTTAGATTTGCATATCTCGTGAACTATATGTCCGATTTTTCTTGTCTTGCGCTTTTTCTATTCGTATTTCGAATACCTACATTTTCCCGGTGAAATCGACTCACTAGCTCTTATAGTTCAGAAGTTATGACAAATTGAAGCTCAATAAACATGGTTTTGTGTTTTTTCAACTTACACTTAAAGTCACATATCTCGTAGAATATACATCCGGTTTTTCTCGTCTCGCGCAAATTTTATTCGTATTTCGAATACCTTCATTTTCCCTGTAGAATGGACTCGCTAGCTCTCATAGTTTAGAAGTTATAACGATCAAAAGTTCGGGAAACATGGTTCCGTGAAATTTCAACCTCACACTTAAAGTTGCATATCTCGTGAACTATACGTCCGATTTTTCCCGTCTTGCGCTCATTTTTTTCGTGTTTCGAATACCTACAATTTCCCGGTAGAATAAACTCTCTAGCAAGCATAGTTAAGAAGTCATAACGATTTGAAGCTCGGAAACATGGTTGAGTGAGATTTCAACCTCACACTTGGAGTTGCATATCTTGTGAACTATACGTCCATCTTTTCTCGTCTTTCGGTCATTTCGTTCGTATTCCGAATACCTACATTTTCCCGGTGGAATGGACTCGCTAGCTCTCATAGTTTAGAAGTTATAACGATTTAAAGTCCGGGAAACATGGTTCCGTGAAATTCCAACCTCCCACATAAAATTGCATATCTCGTGAACTATACGTCCGATTTTTCTCGTCTTGCGCTCATTTTGTTGGTATTTCGAATACCTACATTTCCCCGGTAGAATGGACTCCCTAGCTCTCATAGTTTAGAAGTTATAACGATTTGAAGCTCAGTAAACAAGGTTCAGTGAGCTGTCAACCTCAAACTTAAAGTTGTATATCTCGTGAACTATACGTCCGATTTTTCCCGTCTTGCGCTGATTTTTTTCGCATTTCGAATACCTACATTTTCGCGGTAAAATGGACTCGCTAGGTCTCTTAGTTGGAAAGTTATAACGATTTGAAGATCAGGAAACATGGTTTAGTGAGATTTCAACCTCACACTTAAAGTTGCATATCTCGTGAACTATACGTCCGATTTTTCTCGTCTTGCGTTCATTTTGTTCGTATTTCGAATACCTAAAATTCCCCGGTAGAATGGACTCGCTAGCTCTCATAGTTTAGAAGTTATAACGATTTAAAGTTCAGTAAACATGGTTTAGTGAGATTTCAACCTCACGCTTAAAGTTGCATATCTCGTGAACTATACGTCCGATTTTCCTTGGCTTGCGTTCATTTCGTTCGTATTTCGAATACCTACATTTTCCCGGTAAGATAGACTCGCTAGCTCTTATAGTTTGGAAGATATTACGATTTGAAGTCAGGGAAACATGGTAACGTGATATTTCAAACTTACACTTGAAGCCGCACATCTCGTATAATAGACATCCGATTTTTCTCGTCTAGCGCTTATTTTGTTGGTATTACGAATACCTACATTTTCCCGGTAGAATGGACTCTCTAGCTCGCATAGTTTGGAAGTTATAACGATTTGAAGCTAACGAAACATGGTTTATTGAAATTTCAACCTCACACTAAAAGTTGCATATCTCGTGGACTATACGTCCGATTTTTCTCGTCTTGCGCTTATTCTGTTCGTATTTCGAATACCTACATTTTCCCGGTAAAAACGACTCTTTAGCTTTCATAGTTTAGAAGTTATAACGATTCGAAGCTCAGGAAACATGGTTTCGTGTTTTTTTCAACTTACACTTAAAGTCGCATATCTCGTAGAATATACATATGATTTTTCTCGTCTCGCGCTAATTTTTTTCGTTTTCCGAATACTTTTATTTTCCCTGTAGAATGGACTCGCTAGCTCTCATCGTTCAGAAGTTATAAAGATTTAAATTTCGGGAAACATGGTTCTGTGAGATTTCAACCTCACACTTAAAGTTGCATTCCTCGTGAACTATACGTCAGATTTTTCCCGTCTTGCGCACATTTTGTTTGTGTTTCGAATACCTACATTTTTCAGGTAGAATAGACTCTCTAGCTCGCATAGTTCAGAAGTTCTGACGATTTGAAGCTCGGAGACATAGTTAAGTGAGATTTCCACCTCACACATGAAATTGCATATCTCGTGAACTATACGTCCGATTTTTCTCGTCTTGCGGTCATTTTATTCGTATTCCGAATACCTACATTTTCCCGGTAGAGTGGACTCTTCATCTCTGATAGTTCAGAAGTTATAACGATTTGAAGCTCAGCGAACATGATTTAGTGAGATTTCATCTTTACACATAAAATTGCATATCGTGTGAACTATACGTCCGATTTTTCTCGTCTTGCGCTCATTTTGTTGGTATTTCGAATACCTACATTTCCCCGGTAGAATGGACTCCCTAGCTCTCATAGTTTAGAAGTTATAACGAGTTGAAGCTCAGTAGACATGGTTTAGTGAGCTGTCAACCTCAAACTTAAAGTTGCATATCTCGTGAACTATACGTCCGATTTTTCCCGTCTTGCGCTGATTTTTTTCGCATTTCGAATACCTACATTTTCCCGGTAGAATAGACTCGCTAGGTCTCTTAGTTTAGAAGTTATAACGATTTGAAGATCAGGAAACATGGTTCAGTGAGATTTCAACCTCACACTTGAAGTTGCATATCTCGTGAACTATACGTCAGATTTTTCTCGTCTTGAGTTCATTTTGTTCGTATTTCGAAAACCCTAAATTCCCCGGTAGAATAGACTCGCTAGCGCATATAGTTTAGAAGATATTACGATTTGAAGTCAGGGAAACATGGTGACGTGATATGCTGAACTTACACTTGAAGTCGCATATCTCGTATAATAGACATCCGATTTTCTTCGTCTAGCGCTCGTTTTGTTCGTATTACGAATACCTACATTTTCCCGGTAGAATGAACTCTCTAGCTCGCATAGTTTGGAAGTTATAACGATTTGAAGCTCACGAAACATGGTTCAGTGAGATTTCAACCTCACACTTAAAGTTGCATATCTCGTGAACTAGACGTCCGATTTTTCTCGTCTTGCGCTTATTCTGTTCGAATTTTGGAAACCTTCATTTTCCCAGTGGAGTCGACTCTCTAGCCCTCATAGTTTAGAAGTTATAACGATTTTAAGCTGAGGAATCATGGTTTCGTGTTTTTTTTAACTTACACTTGAAGTCGCATATCTCGTAGAATATAAATCCGATTTTTCTCGTCTCGCGCTAATTTTATATTGTATTTCGAATACCTTCATTTTCACTGTAGAATGGACTCACTAGCTCTTATAGTTCAGAAGTTATAACGATTTAGAGTTCGGGAAACATGGTTTCGTGAGATTTCAACCTCACACTTAAAGTTGCATATCTCGTGAACTATACGTCCGATTTTTCTTGTCTTGCGCTCATTTTGTTCGTATTTCGAATACCTACATTTTCATGGTGGAATGGACTCTTTAGCTCTCTTAGTTTAGAAGTTATAACGATTTGAAGCTCAGTTAACATGTTTTAGTGAGCTGTCAACCTCAAACTTAAAGTTGCTAATCTCCTGAACTATACGTCCGATTTTTCTTGTCTTGCCCTCATTTTGTTCGTATTTCGAATACCTACATTTACCGGTAGAATGGAATCTCTAGCTCTCTTAGTTTAGAAGTTATAACGATTTGAAGCTCAGTTAACATGGTTTAGTTAGCTGTCAACCTCAAACTTAAAGTTTCATATCTCGTGAACTATACGTCCGATTTTCCTCGTCTTGATCTTATTTTGTTTGTATTTCGAATACCTACCTTTTTCCGGTAAAATGGACTCTCTAGCTCTCATGGTTTAGAAGTTGAAACGATTTGAAGCTCAGTAAACATGGTTTAGTGAGATTTCAACCTCATGGTCAAAGTTGCATATTTTGTAAACTATACGTCCGATTTTTCTCGTCTTGCGTTCATTTTGTTCGTATTTCGAATACCTAAATTTTCTTGGTAGAATGGACTCGCTAGCTATTATTGTTTCAAAGATATTACGATTTGAATTCAGGGAAACATGGTTACGTGATATTTTAAACCTACACTTGAAGCCGCATATCTCGTATAATAGACATCCGATTTTTCTCGTCTACCGCTCATTTTGTTCGTATTCCGGAAACCTACATTTTTCCGGTAGAATGGACTCTCTAGCTCTCATAGTTTGGAAGTTATAACGGTTTAAAGTTCGGGAAACATGGTTTCGTGAGATTTTAACCTCACACTCAAAGTTGCATATCTCGTGAACTATATGTCCGGATTTTCACGTCTTGCGCTCATTTTGTTCTTTTTTCGGATACCTACATTTTCCCGGTAGAATAGACCCTCTTGCTCGCATAGTTCCAAAGCTATAACGATTTGAAGCTCGGAAACATGGTTGAGTGAGATTTCCACCTCACACTTAAAGTTGCATATCTCGTGAACTATACGTCCGATTTTTCTTGTCTTGCGGTCATTTTGTTCGTATTCCGGATACCTACATTTTCCCGGTAAAATGGACTCTCTAGCTCCCATAGTTGAGACGTTATAACGATTTGAAGATCAGAAAACATGGTTTAGTGAGATTTCAACCTCAGACTTAAAGTTGCAGATCTCGTAAACTATACTTCCGATTTTTCTCGTCTTGCGTTCATTTTGTTCGTATTTCGAATACCTAAAATTCCCCGGTTAAATGGATTCGCTAGCTCTTATAGTTTAAAAGATATTACGATTTGAAGTCAGGGGAACGTGGTTACGTGATATTTCAAACTTACACTTGAAGTCGCATATCTCGTATAATAGACATCCTATTTTTCTCGTCTAGCGCTCATTTTGTTCGTATCACGGATACCTACATTTTGCCGGTCGAATAGACTCTCTAGCTCGCATAGTTTGAGAGTTATAACGATTTGAAGCTCACGAAACATGGTTTAGTGAGATTTCAACCTCACACTTGAAGTTGCATATCTCGTGAACTATACGTCCGATTTTCTCGTCTTGCGCTTATTCTGTTTGTAGTTCAAATACCTACATGTTTCCGCTAGAATGGACTCTCTAGCTCTCATAGTTTAGAAGTCATAACGATTTGAAGATCAGGAAACATGGTTTAGTGAGATTTCAACCTCACACATAAAATTGCATATCTTGTGAAATATACGTGCGATTTTTCTCGCCTTGCGCTCATTTCGTTGGGATTTCGAATACCTACATTTTCCCGGTAGAATGGACTCCCTAGATCTTATAGTTTCAAAGTTATAACGATTTGAAGCTCAGTAAACATGGTTTAGTGAGCTTTCAACCTCGAACTTAAAGTTGCATATCTCGTGAACTATACGTCAGATTTTTCCCGTCTTGCGCTGATTTTGTTCGCATTTCGAATACCTACATTTTCGCGGTAGAATGGACTCGCTAGCTCTCATAGTTTAGAAGATATTACGATTTGAAGTCAGGGAAACGTGGTTACGTGATATTTCGAACTTACACTTGGAGTTGCATATCTCATATAATAGACATCCGATTTTTCTCGCCCAGCGCTCATTTTGTTCGTATTACGAATACCTACATTTTCCCGGTAGAATGGACTCTCTAGCTCTCATAGTTCAGAAGTTATAACGATTTCAAGCTCAGGGAACATGATTTAGTGAGATCTTAAACTCACACTTTAAGTTGCATACCTCGTGAACTATACGTCCGATTTTTCTCGTCCTGCGTTCTTTTTTTTCGTATTTCGAATACCTAAAATTCCCCGGTAGAATTCACTCGATAGCTCTTATGTTTTAGAAGATATTACGATTTGAAGTCAGGGAAACATGTTGACGTGATATGCTAAACTTACACTTGAAGTCGCATAACTCGTATAATAGACATCCGATTTTTCTCGTCTACCGCTCATTTTGTTTGTTTTCCGAATTTTTACATTTTCCCGGTAGAATGGATTCTCTAGCTCGCATAGTTTGGAAGTTATAACGATTTGAATCTCCCGAAACCTGGTTTAGTGAGTTTTCAACCTCACACTTAAAATTGCATATCTCGTGAACTATACGTCCGATTTTTCGCGTCTTGCGCTTATTCTGTTCGTATTTCGAATACCTACATTTTTCCGGTGAAATCTACTCTCTAGCTCTCATAGTTCAGAAGTTATAACGATTCGAAGATCAGGAAACATGGTTTCGTGTTTTTTTCAACTTACACTCAAAGTAGCATATCTCGTAGAATATACTTCCGATTTTTCTCGTCTTGCGCCAATTTTTTTTCGTATTCCGAATACCTTTATTATCCTTGTAGAATGGACTCGCTAGCTCTCATAGTTTAGAAGTTATAACGATTTGAAGTTCGGGAAACATGGTTTCGTGAGAATTCAACCTCACACTCAAAGTTGCATATCTCGTGAACTATACGTCCGATTTTTCCCGTCTTGCGCTCATTTCGACGGTCCCGAGCTGCTTTGACTCAACTTTCCAGAGCGTTTGTAGACTGTCTCAACTGCGTAGCGCGCGGACCAAGTGTCTCATCTCGGAACGAGAGTTTCCAAGTGTCTCAACTGAAACGCATCGTTTACAAGTGTCTCAACTGAAAATCAAGCGTTTCGAGAACGGAGCGTCGGAACTGTCAGAAGCGATTTAAAAATCGTAGACCGTCCGATTATAATTTTCGTGAAAAACAAACTTTACGATAAACTTCAATTATCAATTTAGATTGAAATAGTTTAATTTTTCTGGAAAAATTTTCACAATAAAGCGGTCCTACAAACTTCAGAGCAATCACTACAAGCTGGGGTCAAAATGTATACATAATAATAAATTTACTCACATTTTTAATGAAATTCAAAATTTTTCTTATTATTCATAGATGGTTTTGACAGAATTTCAATCGCAAACATTTAAAACTACAGAATTATGCAGGCAATAAAACGTTAACATCAGTTTGACTTAAACATTAGATAATCTCAAACATTTACCAGTTATTCTTACGAATATAATAACAATATACATTTAAACTTTGCAACTAATCACAGCATATAAAGGAATTTTTATAGTAATTTGAAACGCTTGGTAAAGGCTTTTTCATATTTTAAGATTCAAAGACTTATTATAATCGAACGTAAAAAATATAATATTTTAATCGACAGTTCACCTCACATATTGAGATGCCGAATACTTCTACAGTTCAAATACTTCTGCAGTCTTTCTTACAAAGATAATAATATAAATTTATATTTCGCAACAAGTCACAGCGCATGTATAGTTCATCACACTTTTATCACGATTATTATAATATTGATATGAATTATTGAAAATAACGTTATATTCTATATTCTACATTAAAAAATCCGTAAAATCTTTCTCAGTCTTGTGTTTTTTGAATTATTCCGATTGCAACGATTCGAAAAACGCACGGCGATCAAACGGAATCGCCCCAATTTGGCAAAGAGTAAGCAAATCTTTCAATTTTGCTGGTGGAATAGGGAGTTTTGTCTTGTAAGCCACATTGAGCTTGTGTGTGGCCAAGTTGAGAGGTCGACCCCTGGCCCGAGCAACACATGCAACTTGCTTGTAATCGTCTTCGAAGTTATATTTGAATTGAATGACCTTTTTGTTCTCACCACCAGTACGAATTTCGCGAATTTTCAACCAAGAAATTTTTTGATCGTCAGTATCTTTCTCCCAATTTTGATTATTAAGGCAATCTTTGAAGTCGAAAATCATTTTTTGGTCTACCTCAATTACACTGTACGGTTTTTTACCAGTTTTTGCATTCTTTATGACGTCAATCCAGTCTGCGGGAGTAGAAATCGTTATACCTTTACTTTTTCTCTCTATAAGGGCGTGCATGGAATCGCCTTCATTTTGCGTATGCCCGACTTCTAAAAACCGGTGAATAATTTCAACATTGTAGCGAGTAGACGCGAGCAAATACATTAAAAATATGAACCTATTACGATTCTGGCCGGCGCAATTGTCGGAGTAAAAAATGAATTTCTTGACGCCTTTTTGAGATTTTTCACCAATGAAATGAAGTAGAAAGCTACCAATTTCATTTGACCCTTTACCCCCGATCGTTTCATTCCACACATAGCAGGAACCCTCGTGACGAGAACAATCATAAATAGTGAAATTGTACACCGAAAGAGATCGCTTGTAATAGAAAGCAGACGTGTTACCACGTGGAGCATTTAAAACTTTTTGAAGATCAAAACAACCAACACACATCGAAGAATCCTTCTCAGCTGCTTTCTTGTCAGCGTCTTTGAGATTTCTCGCTGCTGTTTTCGCCTCCATGTGGTCCTCAAAACTCTTTTTCTTTGCAGCCTTTTCTTCGGGGGTCGCATTGTTCCACGAGGCGCAACTGTCACACTGGTCTTTTTTGGGTTTGAAAAAAGAAATATTGAAATCCTTGTTGAACACATCCCTGTACTGACGTTCGGTGGCGAGTTCTTCATCCGGTTTCGACTCTGTCATCCAGTTCTCATAAAAAGTGTACATTTTCTTTATGTTAAGACTTTCTTCCAAATAATCGCGGCTACTGTCTTTTCTCGTGTAATGGGACGGAACTTTGGGAAACATATTGATGTGTTCTTTGATGTTATCTATCAATCCAGGTAGTACCTTGCGTTTCTGGTGATGTTTTCCTCGTTGGTCCGGTGTAACAGCACTTCCGTCTCCTTGTTTTTGGATAGCAGTTCTCAGCCAGGAATCATTAATGTCCAAAGTAGCCATGAACATTGTCTTGCACACTTGACGTTCTTTTCCGTTTATTCTAAATGAATATTTCCGCGATTGATTTCGGGTTGAATTCCACTCCATTGTCCTAGTCTTTATAGATTTCACTTCTACGCGTCGGAGAAGATATTCCCACTTTTTTTCGTGAGAATCGATTCCCCAAAATTCTTGCAGAATAGCTTTCCTTTCTTCTTCAGCAACTTTTGTTCGGCAACCTAATCTGCAATTTTGGGCACATCCTTCGCGTAATTTTCGTGCTGCTACTGGTTTTCCTTTTCGATCAGCGTAGCTTTGCCCCGATTGTCTCGCTTTTTTAAGCTGATTTTTTGACCATTTGTCTGGATTATGAGAACGTTTTGCTTTACTTGGTTGGTCGTCTTCATTCTCATTTTCTGAAATGAGGATTTAATAACAAATTTTCATAATAAGAGCTCTAAAATAAAATTTTAAAATTGATCAAATACAGCATTATCATTTGAGAGGATGGTATAGTTTTGTCATATCAGCTAACGACTTTAAGGTTATGAAGCAGCAACGCTTTGATATAAAGTTGCTATTGCAAACTCACCTTCAACATTTTCTTGGTGAATTACTCGTTCCAAAACAGTTCGAGTATCCAGCCCTTGTCTGTCGCCCACTGGCACATTCATTTTTATACTAAATATTGACAAAAATATTGTCAACGACGCGGTCAATTCTTTTCTGAGCCATACGATGCTTGCAACTGCGCACCTATACCGCGCATCGAGTTGAGACAAATGGGAATGGAAAACTTTCGAAGTATTCATTCTCGGCGAATCGTAAAATGGATTTTTATAACATAAATACATTGCGTAATTCTCTGAAAAATTTTTATAAGCTTCTTTATTGTATTCTCTACACAATAGACAAAAAATGTCAATCTGCTGAAAAAGTGAGTTGAGCCACTTGTAAACGACGCGTTTCAGTTGAGACACTTGGAAATTCTCGTTCCGAGATGAGACACTTGGTCCGCGCGCTACGCAGTTGAGACAGTCTACAAACGCTCTGGAAAGTTGAGTCAAAGCAGCTCGGGACCGTCGACATGTTATCCACCGTCAATGGTTTTACGGGCGATCAATAGTCGAGAAGTCGAAAATATCTTAGTTTCGTCTAATCGAAAAAAGGTTTATGCAACGCAGTATAAGAACGTGTAATTTTCGCTCCTCGCGGAGCGACAACTTCCACTTTTGTGGCCTTAGTTGCATAGATAACGTACTGAACGAGTGCTTGCATTGTTTTTCGGCGAACATGAGGTTTGTATGCCGAGGCAAAGCCGAGGCATGCAATTACATGAGTGTATAGTTTTGGATCGCAACGAATCCTATTCTTCGAGTGACGTGCTTCACGCCCACCAATTGATTGCAGAGGATCAATGACATGTTTTTTCAGCAATTTTTTTCAGATAAGAGTGGACCACGAATAACGCCGGTGCAGTTTTCCGACGCTAATTACATTTGCTGACTTTTTTAGCCTTTTTTCATGCCTTTTTCAGACTTCTTCCATTCGTTGTTGCAAGCAATGCACCGAATGAATTCAATTTTTCTTCTTTCGTCATTGATAATTAAGAACAAGAAAATTCAACAAAAATCAATAATATGAAATGAATAATAAAAATCGATAAAAGCATTTGAAAGAGCAACGTAGAAAATGGCTCGAAACAACCTCGAATCGAAATGCGTGCTAAACTAAAGTAAAATTAGGAAGTAAAGTTGAAAATGACTTGAATCAGGCTCGAAACGACGCTGTCGAGTTAAGGCTGTGTCGATGTGATTGCCTAGAAAATACAGGACTCGATTCGATGTCGATTCGGCCTCGAAACAGGGTCGAAACAATACTGAATTTACCTTACAATGAAACGTCGATTCAACCTCGATTCAACAATACCGTTCTTTTGGGGGCACGGCATGAGCGACGCGACACGGCCATTGACGGCTATTCTTCGAGAATCACGTCGAGTAATGATAATTGATAATAATAATAATAATAATAATAATAATAATAATAATAATAATAATAATAATAATAATAATAATAATAATAATAATAATAATAATAAATAATTTGATGCTGCAGAAAAAGTGCAGAAAAACAAACTGGTGATGATCCTACGTGAATTCACCGTATGTGATGCTATGTATTAATGTTTTTAAATATAATGATTGCTAAATTGAGGGCTCGGAAAGCACAACACGATATGCGCACGGGCGAAGGCCCCCTAGTAGGCAAGAGTAGGGATAAACGGCGCGCACTGCGAGCGTTTAATCCGACAATTTTGTGTTCAACCTGTGACTTTTCCGTCAATATAATAATCGGATCGAGTTGGTTCTTGCGCAGAAATCTTCGTGATTCTTTTCCGCTTCCAACGATCTCAGTTACATGGTTCATTTCGCAAAACTTCTATTGTATTGCACGCATAGAAATTTCTCATACACTGAGAGAAATGGTACCTAGTCAGAGTGACTAGAAAATCAAGTTGGTCATTTCATGTACTGGAAACTACATTTTCTAGTTGCTGCGACCAAATTTCTGGCCACAGTGACTATACACAAAGTGACAGTACCTAATTTGAAACTTCTGGTAACAGTAACTAGGTGCACTAGTAAAAAACGTCTTTGACTAGACGAATGTCGTTCGAGCAAGTTGAGAACCTGGTTGGAGGAACTGTAAATTCTAGTCGCTGCAACTAGGAACTCAAAGTCTGCTATAACCAGACATTAAAAGTTGGAGCAACCATTATTTCTCGTTACTCCAACTCGGGGAATAATAATTCACGAATTATTATTCACACTTTGTTTATAGAAAATTTGATGCATATC
>JABFQM010003292.1:0-12183 GCA_022816865.1 Zelostemma sp. ZL-2020
GCGCAAACAATTGGTCTGGCAAAGAAAATATAATGGGAAAAAATGTCTGTCTACATGTGCCAAATATGATTATATTTTTTTTTTCAACATTTCAGTCATTTTTTTTTCATTGTCACATTTTTGAACACGGACAATTGTTTTACCTGTTTCCGAGCGCGCGGCGAGTTTTAACATCCAGGCGCTCAATTCCTATAAAATCCAAATTCCAAACTCGTAAGTATGAAGATTCCGATCTTGATTGATTCATGTAAAAAGGGGTGAATCAATAAATAATGAATAAACAATTAATCATTTGCGTCTACTCGAATTATGGATTTTACGCGGTCTAATTTGCCGTCGATGTTGATACGAAAACAGATGAAACGAAAGCGGTTTTATTGCAGCAATAATTGTATTTGAAAAGGCGCCATATTGACAATTTCACGGGTGGGGTGGTAATTTATTTAATTATTACAACGATGGTCAAAGCTTGATCCGAATACAAAGGAAGCTGATTCGATTCGCACCAGCGCCGCTCGCGTATTGCCTCGAGTCACCGATCTCCAATTAATTTCTCATAATTGGACGAACGAACGCGCTAGCGCATAGTGCGACACGCGCCCAACAACCGCGCGTACATATCTATAGATTATTGATATTTTATTAATGCATACGTGGTGTCCAAATAATCTGGCGAACTGCAACATTTCTGCATCCAATCGAAACTCGAAAACGTTCTTCCCCCGAAAAAAGAGGGAAATTTCGCCCTTAAAAATTGACAGAGTTTCCGTTAATAAACTCGTTATTTTCACGAAGGAAATGCAATTTGTAATGTTTTTCTGTCATTTCGAAAGACTATTTTCGCGTCCATTAAAATCTTTGATACCGTGTTGAACAAAGTCTTTTGTCTTCGCTGAAAACCAAGCTGAAAAGATCAAAAGAGCGCGTCCGACTCAGAAAAGGCAGCACCGTACAATCTAAGTTTTAATTAGCTTAAAAGATACTTTTTTGTACTTATATTTTTGCACCCCCATCACTTTTGCGCCCGAGGCAAGAGCCTCACTTGCCACGCCCTTGATTCGGCTCTGTTTAATGAAACGTAATAATGATGAGAATTCGCGTTTATCGACATTATGCGAGCGCATTTAATTCTATTCGAAATTATTGTTTCAATTTACATTGATGCGTCCTATCTTATACGGGTGCACCCCGGTTATAACAGCGAAATCGAACAGTCGCGTATTTTCGAGTTGGAAAGCAATTAACCATTTTTGCCGATTTTTTTGCGAATGCACGGAAAAACAAGAATAGAACCGTAGGAACAAAACGAAGAACAATCGAATCCAATTGTCGGTCTTAACGAGCGTGGACACTTCCCACGAAAATTCGAATAATTGACGAGGTTTCGCGTCGACTTTTTTTAAACGTATTTCCCCCTCTCTGATTTTCGAGGGCATCCATTTCACCAGGAGCGAAATTCATTCCTAAAGCAAATAGTTGATGGATAAAAAAAAGTTCGCCGCGAAATTCGCGTTCCCCCTTGGGTTGGAAGAAACACGAAATTCAGCATTTAGCCCTAATAACAAGCAACAAAAGACTGGCTAAACGTTGGATCAAGCTCTGCGGATCAGGGCGAGATTAGCGTATAGATTAGGATTAAGATTGGCGTTGGATCCGTGCATCAGAATAGACGAGGTTCGGGACACAATGTCCTGGACGTGCGTGCGTATGTTTGCGCGATATGTTGGGTCGGCGTGTTTCCGGAGAACAAATCGAGGCTCGAGCGCGCGTTCTCTGGGTCCTTTTCACGCTTCGCTCTCCACGAATCCTGTCACCTTTTTCCCTTCCACTATTTAGACCCTGCCTCCGTGCATTTATCCTCATCCTCCAGATTATAATGACCATGACGATGATCCCCTTCGATGCTACGCTGCATTATAACGGTCTTATATTATTAACACGGAAGCTTGGGCAGAAATTTAAATATCTGACCCGATCACCTGGATCATGCTCTTATTTACTACGTACACAATATGCATCAAACATTGTTCCAGGATTTCAAATTTTGTTCTCGAAATTCCTTCAAGTGGAATTCACACTCTGATTCCATTTAAAAGAGTGAAAAATTGCTTTTGGAGTGCATTTGTTCACTCTTACGATGAAAATTGCAATAATTCTTGTACGGAAATGACATTGGATCTGTAACACTATTGAAAAACTTTGGGTCGGATTTCGGAGTAATCCGCTGTGGAAATGAAACCGTTGTAGATTCCAATGTCGGGTTTCGGAGTCGGATCCGATATATAATCCTACGTCAAAATTGATGTCGGAACATGGATGAAATCATAAAACTTCCACGTACAGATACGAATTAAATTGTTGTTAATAAACGTCCTGCTGGAAAAATTGCCCAATATTACAAATTACATAAATTAAACAATACTTGATAATCATAAAATCGAAAAATCCGACGACTTCTTATTTAAGCAACAATAAAATCACACGCGTGAAAGATTACTTACGAATGAGTTATTTACCCGGAAGAGTAAATTTCAAAAATTTGTAAGGATTTGATATTGATCGGAAAAGCATACAGGAATCAATGCAGTGTTTACGCAGAAAAATGAATATTTGAATAGGTAGAAGTTGCCGTAAAATAGTCTGAATGGCATGTTGAGAGTACAATATAAAGAAACGATTACATGGTGTCCATTTCAGGCTAAGGATTTACCGCAGCGATACCAAAGGAGATGCAAGACATAGCTCCATGCACACAAACGCAAAGAGTATTTGGCCGCGGTGAAACCGGAGGGTATTATCTTCGCTGTTTCGCCGATTCAATTGTGTGTGCAAAGAAAGGCAACGTTTAACAAGAGTTTAATAAAAGGCAAACAGTGCCCTCACAAGAAAGTTGCTTGACTAGCTCTCTTCTCGATGTCTCATTCTGTTTCCTGCTTCCATTTTCTCTCTCCCGCGAAATGCTCTCCGGGCAAGAGATAAAGAGGCCAAAGGAATTATCGAAAAAGAAGCGCAGCTGCTTCTACATGCTGCCGCTGCGCACACATTCATCGGCCTTAAAGTGTTTTCGTATTTTTGAATTACGAGCTTTGTCGATGTTGAAGCTTGTGGGAGCATCCGTGCGTGTTGCACTAGACATGCACTCGGCACGTCTGAAGCATAGCGGATTATCCGCGGATTATTCGTTTGATCATCTTCTTCGAAATCGTTCCGGCCAGATCGAAAACTTTCCCAATTTTAGGCTGGGAATCCTACATTTGAAAACGCTTCGTATATGTTTTGACAATGTTCGACGGTCTTCTTTTCACGTTCGGAGAAACTTTTCAAAGCCGGAATGAAACATTGCGATGTTTTAAACAATTGAACGTTAAAAACTTGATTCGCCTTGCGATACTTTGATTCGATTAAAAGGCAAACGAATTCCCTTGAAAATATGTCGACGAAACATTTCGAGAATAATCCTTTTCTTCGGCGTCTTTGATCTGGATGCGGCCGCTGTTTCTTTCATGAAAAAAGCCAGCAATTTGTCGCATCACGGAATTGTAATCGACCGAAAATGAAGGAAAGCGCGCCTTTTTCGCAGCCAGCCGAGTGTCACATAATTCATCTCGAGTTTGCGCTTTTTATTGTAAGGTCGAGTGGAACGAACCCTTCAGGGAAAAAAGATTTGTGATTCCGAAAACTTCACGATATACAATACAAAAAGTTGTTGTGGCAAGACTCGGTTTCGGAGCTACTACAGCGAGGTATTATTGGCGAACAAATTGTATTTATTCGGGAAGAAAAATGACGATAATACGGCAATACACCCCTAACGCAATCCATCCCTTCGGATGTAAAAATACCACTCATCTCCTCCGCTAATTAAACCTACTCTCGGCCTGTTTTTATTGTAAACAAGAAGTCTTTAGCGCCCTTATTGCGCGCTCTTCGAATTATCGACCCTTAATTCACGTTTAATCGACGCATTGACTTGATAGAAATGTGTAAAAAGCATGTACACACACTACAAAACGCAGGATGTGGGGAAAAGGCTAATGCGTGAAGAAGTAGCGCTGTGATTATCTGCGTTAAATAACCCAACCCCAGGAGCTCGCTCGCTCCCTTTCTTCTGACCTCGTCTTTCCCTTTTGTCTCTACCCCCGTAGTTTGATCTCATGCAGACAGAACCTTCTCGGCTGAAGATGAAGTCGCGATGGTGTTGAGACGACGGGGATGACGCTGAGCCCGGCAAAGAGGGGTGAAATGGTGATAAATCCGAGAGGGAGGAAACTCGGCGGCACCGGCGAATGCTCTGACTGGAATAGAGGGAGAGTTGGGAGAGTTTTTGCACTTGGGGTGGAGCCATAGGAATCTAGACACGCCCTGCCTACGATTCCTGTTTTTACTGGCGTTACTCGACTCGGCTCCATATAGGTTTCGGTAGACAGGATGCGTATCATCCGTCACTCTTTCCTGAGACCCCCTTTGACGCGTCGTTCTAGTTAGCTATGAAGACTCAAAGAATCCGGTTTCCTAGACAAAGCGCTTCTCGCTGTTTATCGTTGATAAGTAATTAAATTACGATGGTCGACCATTGAAGATACCAAAGGCAACTCGTCGCGTGAATCAGTCAGTGTTCTTCCAAGACTTCCAGACTCCAAAAGCAGAAGTTTGATGTGCAAAGTGAAGGGACCGTCGGATGTGATGAAGTTGGTATCGTTTCTTGTAGCATCATCCCTTAAATGATTGTCACCGCGATACAATCACTCGAAATTCCGGTAAGACTTGGCACGTTTCTACCATCGTTTTCGTAACATGGTAGAGAGCATTTATGCTGGTGATTCTCCAAGGTCGCGTTCTCCGATGACCGAAACTTCTGGTCCGCTTCAAGACGAGTACGGATACCAGCAGCGATTTTTTTGTAGTTATTCCCCGGATAGTTTTCTTCAGAGACAAAAGACTGTGGAAGGTAATAAATCGCTGCTGGGCAGAAATGAGATGGAAGCTCGCGGCGACAGATCGGCAACCTTGTTTTTCTCGAGGAATAGTCGCAGTCCGGAAGACGGCAATTACTTTCCGCGGGATTTGGCGAAACCAAGTTCTTCGGTTGCGGCGACTTCGCCTACGTCGCTTTTTACCATCGACAGTATCTTGGCGCCGAGACCCGTTTGTCACGTTACCCCAACGAGCACCGCTACCGGACTTCAGCTTGTTCAGAATTCGGAAATCATCGGTTCGCCGATCAGAACGGCGAACATGCATCCCCTTCAGCATCAGCTCCAGCATCTCGCTTTCACGTCGGCTGATTTTCTTGGTGAGTGAAGTGAGAGGAGGTTTAACTTTTGGATGTTCAAAGAGAAATCCGGTGACTCGGAAGATTGGAATATGAGAAGTTCAAGATTTCTTCTATGGTTATCATGTTTCACGGCGATTTTGACGGTGTTGTTCTTTGTGTTTTTTTCTCTTTCGTCTTCCGGGTACTTTTTAGCTGTGGGTTAATTTTTCTTGAACAATGGCGCGGATTGGACATTCTTCCGAAACGTTTGTTCAGTTGAAAAGTATTTGATGTGCGATTGAACATGGCAAATTTATCATTTTGCCGAAAACTTTCACACTTTACACCGTGTCAGCTACTCCGCAAGATTTTTTTTGGTATGTTAATATTTCTCAGCGAAAAGGGTTAATGCAACGATTGTGTGTTCGAACAATAAAATCACTGAACTGAATAATTGTATACGTATAGAAGGCGAAAGAAAATTAAAAAGTGAAGAGGATTTAATGATTTCTTAGAAGGGCAAAGTTCTCGATGTTTTTTGTTGCACGGCAGTCAGGTTTAAGAAATGAGATTAAGAGATTTTCAGTATACGGAAGCATAAAATCCTGTTAGACTTAATATACAACTCACCGAAAATCAACGTTGGAAATCACTGGTTTGTTGTGAAAGTTATGGCCCGGTATCTTTCAAGAACTGACAGATCTTTCCAGAAATCATGTCTTTATTGGGAATCTGTATTGGGGAATATTATAAAATTTATATTTTTTCGTCAGTAAAATTATTTTTACTCTTGTGTAAATGCAACTCTTTCAAATCTGCAAATCTTTTTTTCTTTTCGCAATTAAGTGATTCAACTTCACTGAATGATCGATTTATTTTACTGATTTCTTGACAACAAAATAGACTCACTGTTGAAAGCAAAATTATACATTATTTAGTTAAATTTCCGAGTGCGTATATTTTTTATTTTTTGCCCCTCCTGAAAACTTTTCCGCCCTAATTATTATGATCAGAAGTCGTGAAAAAATACCGTATTTCGCAAAGTTTACGATAAAAATGCAACTTGTTTTTAATAAACGTGAGTTTTAAGATGATCCCGGAAAGTTTTAACGCGGAAATTAAGAGAGGAAATCGAGTTATTCAACACCAGCGAACCATCGAACTGATTTCGAAATCAAAACTTCGCTCTCCTATTCCAATTATACAAGGTTAATTTAATCAGGTCGTAAAATTAATAATTTACCAACTAAATTTTCTTCATTCGAAAATCGCTCACTCTGAAATTGGCTCATAACAATTGTTACGTTGATAATAAAAAGATTAACGGTTCGAAAAATTAATTAGTGAATGTAATCAAGATAAGCTCTATATTTCAGTATGAGTAGAAAAGTTAATTAAACGCCCTACGTAGAACTTCAAGTTAAGAATTTAAAAGCGCGGGGTCAAGCTAAAAAACTTGGTGCGCAAAAGTTTGAATGTAAACGATGCCATGTGGTGTCACCAGATTACAAAGAATTAAGCGCCCAATCAAATCCCGATCAGGGTCCGAACAGTTTGCTCTAGCCAACATCAAACAATAAATACCGAACCCTGATTGAATCAGAAACAACGAAAATTGTAATCAACGTTTTTTATTCCTTCGATACAAAAATATGTAACGTGATTATTTCCAAATAAAAGTGCACGAATAACAAATTACTTTATTACGCCCAAACGCAATTTGTCAAAATTGGAAGAGACTAAAAAACTTTGAAAAGAATTAAAAACTCAATTACAGTTTCCATCGATGATGTAGCTCTAATTGTAATGAAGTCTTGCAATACACTCTATTTACGCTTCATTTAATTTACCATAATCTCTAAATGGTTTGAGAGAGCGATAGGGGAGGAGATGTAAGGCATCCCCAATGATGTGGCGGTCTTCTCGCAAGATGCGTGTTGTATCACGCACAAAAGGCAACTCAAACATACACGCGCATCGCGTATTTTTCTGAATACTTTGCTAAAGCAATCAATAAACGTATTCTCGCGTCAAACCTACTTTGCAAATTGCTGTACCCTATGGCAGTGAAGAAAAATTCGTTATTTACTCAGCTTTTTATTTTCATTCCGTGCAATTCATCGAGTATTTCATTTCATATCTCTCGAATTCGGATGAATGAAGCGCAATTGAAACTCAAAAATGTCCATGAATTCATTGTTGAACGAAAGAGTGAAACAAAATACCGAAATAAAATTTCTCTGTACCAGAAATTGAGATAGAGTTCAATGTTTGATTCTTTTCCTTAGAATTCGGCTTTATCCAAACTCACGAAATCTGGGAAAAATGCAAGGCAAGAAAATAATTGTGGTAGTATGAAAAGGCAGAAAGATCCGTGTTAAATAAGGATTATTAAAGGATGTTTACATGCCTTACCTTTTCTCTCGAAGTTGCCAGAAGATCAATGAGATCGATTTCAATCATGGAAAATCGAGCGTGACAATTCGGAATGCCGCCTTGTCTTCTTGCTTAAGTTGAAATCTAAAAATGAATGGGTTCCAAACACGCCGCGGCAAGGAAAGCTCGTGAGTCTACCGAAGCGATGAAAATCCCTAGAGGTTTTAACGCGTCTATTGTTAAGTACTTTTTTTCCGTGAGCACTTGGGGAATGCTCGGGATGCATGAACGGAATCCCAAATCCATTTCTATTACGCGCGAATGCCTGTGCCGAGTTGCAAATCCTGACGCAAAATATCAGCGGCAACAAAGATGCAGTAGAGCCAGAAGGTACGAGGAAAAAAAAGTGTATGAAAAAGTAAAGCTCGGGAGAGTTCTCGCGTCGGGACATCATGTTTAAGCAGCTTTATTCTTCAAGAATTTCGCTAATGCGTCCCCGAGGAACGTTAAGAGTAAAACAGCGCTCTTGCAATGTTCCAGAATGCAAAAGGTTTTATAATGACTGTGTTTCAAGCACAAGCTGATGCAAAAGTCTTAGGCTATTCAAGAGATTACAAATCCATTTAAAAATTGTATCAAATTTTGAAAGAACTTTCAATTTCTTGGAATTTAATTTCACTCTAAGGAATTTAAAACTTGGACAGATTTAAACACATCGAAACATCGATTTCCTTACTTTTCCAGTCATCGCCTTTAGTGACGTTGAATTACCCTGATATTTTTCAGCGGCGGCATACCCAGGGCTTTATCCTGGGGGATACGTAGCTGCCATGGCCGCCGCAGGAGTTTCCCTTCACGGGCAATCGGCTTTTTATCACACCAGTCACCCATATCAAATGAATCCTGGAAGCGGACCCGTGGTTGGTTCGATGAACAAGAGGAAACGTCGACACCGCACGATTTTCACCGAGGAACAGCTGGAACAGTTGGAAGCGACTTTCGATAAAACGCATTATCCGGACGTCTTACTTAGAGAACAATTAGCTCTTCAAGTCGACCTCAAAGAAGAAAGAATAGAGGTAAAATGGATTTTTTTTATCTTTTCGATGTTTAATTTGGTCCCGAAGCCTTTTATCGTGTTTGCTCTTCGTCGCAGATAGAATTTTCGAATTACAAGTGGGACAAAGTATAGGGTTTCGCGTAATTTCGGGCAGAACTGCACGGTCAATTAATAATATCGACAAAGACCGGTCGCCTATGTTTGTGCTTCAAATATATAATCCACAATACTTTGGCGTCGGTTTTAAGCACATGCAAGGGCGCACCTACTGCACACAGGGGTATTTACTTGAGAGATGGTGAACTCCAAAGACTGACTGAAGAGCATGACCAATAATGTGTTTACACCGATCGTGTTACGTTTTGTTAACTCTATTATCCAGTGCGTTGGGAACTATTTCACACTACGCTAGTATCAATTTCAATACTTTCCAAATTCCCTGAAGTTAAAATACACGCGCAAAAATCGAACAAATGCATTGTTGAATCAATTCAAAATGCGAACCTTTTTTTCCTTCCATTTATCCGAAAAAAAGCGTTAAAATTTCAACGTGTGTAATCGTCTTACGCTTTCATTCACTTTTAACTTTTTCAAAGGCCCTCGATCAAGTTTTCCCTTTTATTCTGTTGTCTCTCGTGACCACCCAGAGCGAGTGGACCATTTCGTGAAAGAAAAGTCTTCTTTGAAGGGCTCGCGGAGTTCGGGAAAAGATACCTGCCATCTACGTGTAATCCCGAGATGCGGGTGTTAGTTTGTTTGTATAGAATTAGCCGGACACGACTTTTCGAGAGAGTTAAAACTTTCCGTGGCGCTGCCACGAGAAGTAAGATGAGATATAAACTGAAAACGCGCAGCGAGAAATGAATAGCTTCTATTCTTCCTTTTATTAGGTAAAATAATAATTATAGTAGTTTGATTGCACAAAAGCCTAAGTAAATAAAAATGTCTTCTCCTATAAAATGAATGCCGATTTCTAGTGTTTGCATTCGTCTTGAATAAGCACAGTTGTGTAAGCGTGAAAGATTAAGTTCTCCAAATCGCGGCTGATTCGGATTTTTTATTTACATTACTTCATAGGCTCGCTTCGATTGCGCGTTTTCTTGCTTTGATTTCAGAATGCGCGTGCACGCTTGACCATTTTTCCACTTGTTGCAGGTTTGGTTCAAAAACCGCAGGGCGAAATGGCGGAAGCAGAAAAGGGAAGAGCAGGAGAGATTACGAAAGTTGCAAATTGAGCAGCGACAGCGAGTATCGGAGGATGGGGTTGCGTCCAACTCGCTGAGGGTGGCTAGTCACTTAACACTTAATAGGCAACATGATCAGGAAACTGATAGCTCGGATCTCGAAGTTGCGTAGCTTTTAACGCGCGATTAAATGTGTTTTCATACGAAAATGTGGACTTTCATATTTTTGTTCCACGATGCAGCGGAGACTTTTATCCAAGCTACGTGCTCTCGAAATTCCGTGGAGTGGAATGTCACTCCGAGGAATTTGAAGAGTATTTACAGAGTATTTTTCGATAAGACTCGAAAATTGTACCGATTCGACTTTCGCTTTCGCCAATAATAATCTAGGGACAATTGTGTACATACGATATATAATTAGCCTGTAAATATAGCTGTAAATATAATCAATGGTGAATGTCCATCAAAAATTAAATTATAGTAGAATTACTAAAACTAATGTCTCGAGTTTCATTTTTTGCGAGGAAACTTTTCTCGCTTCGGCTGCATTAATTACACCTCGACGGTACTTTCGATTTATTTAATAATTTCCGAATGTTGCATATAAAGGGTTCCCAAATCCAATAATGATCCGAATACCCGGTGATCGCGTAGGGTTTCATGTTATTTCCATCATGAATCGCCGTAATTTTATAAACACTTTGAAAATCTTGCGCCGAGATGTGGCTTCGGTCGACGAGATTGCCTTTTCTCTACGGCTTCGTGCATTTGCCAAAGGCAAATAATTTCAAAATAGCACCCGGTACGACGCTTTTTTTCAACGCGCGCGCTAAAATTTCCCGTCTCATAAACGCGCCAATCGATCACGCTTCATTTATATACATTCCATTTTTTCTCACTCCGAACGCGGTAATAAAAAGTCACGTTAATTGCTTCCCACTCTTTGGAAATGAATTAAATGAAACTTGAAAAAATGCAGTGCGCAGATAATGGGAATATGATTGCACTCCCCAGACCATCGTATAATTGCTACGGCCATTGATTCTTGTGTAAGCAGATATGATAGCGGTGACATTTGATTCCGATGCGAGAGCAGTGTCATTGACAGCGACAATATCTGTCAAGAGTCAAAAGTATTCAAAAGCAATGAGTTCTCGAGCGAGGGGGTGAATTACGAGATAGATAATGGCTCGAGGACAATGAGATCGGAGTCGCTCGTTTCAAGGATCTATCTGGACTCACATCACACCGAAGGGTTCCTCGTTTATTCGCTCGTTCAACAATTTACTCGCTTTCCAGGCGTGACTGTACCCTCTTGTCTATGGACGTATAATTGAGCCGTCAGCTGCACAATTCTCGAAGAACTATCCTGTAAGGGCATGATGTTTTCTCATCTCTTCAACGCAGGAACACTTATGGATTCCGCGACGCTCGATTCATATTACAGAGAGCGAAAAGCAAAATATTCCTCGAGTTTAACCCAAGTTTTCGAGTTCCCTGCGAATGTTATCGTTGAAAAAAGTCGCGTATTATTTGTTGTAATAATAATAAAATCGATGGAAGGAAAGCTCGTCTTTCAATTATCGGTAGCGTTAAATTCTTTATCTGCTTGAAACAATGTGGTAAAACCCATGTTTTCAGACCAAACAAGTCTCATGTTGATACGCCATAATAGAATAATCTGGCAGCTGATTACGGGGATATAACCCACGGGTATAGGAACCCACGCGATTTCTATTCCCGCAGCAATACCAGGAACGAAAATCAACTCCCACATCTTTGCTCGCAATTGCCCTTCGGCCCTCGGAGCATTACACTTCCGCCTCCTCCTTTCGAACTTGCTGTTTTCATTTTCACTGTAAATATTGAGGATATAACACGTGTGAAATTCTGGCTGAAGTTTCGCGTCCTTGCGAACTTTGCGGGAATTGTTTGAATCCTTCGGAGTATGATTTTTTATCATATTTTTGTATGAAATTACTCAAACGCTGAGTAAATTATGGTGTTTTTCAAAGCTTTCGATATTTTTACTTTGTTTAGTATAAGCTTAATTAACTTTTTGAACGTATTTTTTTCAAATCTGAAGTGCAGTTTTAATTAATTTAATCATTCAATTCTTATCATTCTTGGAGTGAAATTGCGCATTTCAGAATGTTATCGGAAAGTTAATTTTATGGGATGAAATAGTATATTGTGTGGTAAGTGCGAGAAACCGAATTTTTTTGACGAATGTGAAGTTTGCCGCACGAGCGCAGCGAGTGCGGCAATCACAGAGTCAAAAAATCGGTCTCGCATATACCACACACCAT
>JABFQM010003293.1:0-12181 GCA_022816865.1 Zelostemma sp. ZL-2020
TTGTTCTTGAGAGAATTCTACATTGTTTACGAAAAGAACAGAATCTAAAAAGTTATTTTTCACTTGGAAATCAGCGTTTGAATTTCGAATTTTGCTTAGGTGGTCCATTACTGGGACATTTACCTTATCGGAAACATATTGCGGACACAGAACCTACATTGAAACGTATACTCCAGAGTTTTGAAAATTTATATTCGCGAGGATCGAAATAAAAAATATTACAACACTATGTATTGATATCAAAAATAAGATATGTCCTTCTCAACTTCATCTGGTTTCTGAATTACATGCCAATTATTAAAATGCATTCATTACAGTGTTATATATTATAATACGATATCAAAAACATCGCTGTTATACCTGCTTTACACTTTTCTCTTATCAAGTGTATAAAAGTCCGTTTTATTATATTTCAAAACTTCTTTTAAATTGTAATTCGCCCAGAGTGTTATTACTACGTTCGTTCAACTTGAGGATAATACTTGGAACTACATAATCAGTTCGCAAACTTGGCGTGTTTTGTTAATTTTTCACCTTGAGATTTCTTTCTTGATTACTTTTCTTGAGAACTGACACGAGCACTGCCTCGGCAATTTGAAATTACTTTCTTGGCGCTCAGTGCATCTTTCTTGGATGTATTTTGTACACTCAATGTTGTATCATTCTTCTCTGATGCGCTTCCGCTACCATGCAGCTATTCATTTTCCGACGTTTCGCGAGCCCTTGTTTCAATTCCCCCTTGTTGTTCGAAGTGGTCATGTTTTATAATGAAGTCTGTATGAAAAAAATTTGCATCACACGTGTTTCTAGCGAAATGAAATCTTTTCATGCAATACAAAATCAAAAGAATGGTCCAATACATGTTTCTCGACTGAATTTCGAATTTCAATTTTTGTATTCGACGGTATCAAGACAAGAGTTTGGTAACCAAATTCTTTTCAGTGTGCTTTATATGGGCAACATTTCACGAGTGTCGGTAAAGCTGACTCGATCGGTAATGACGACATTTCACCTCGGACTGCTTTGATTAGTTCTAGTTCTTTTGAAATGCAAACGAAAGCACTTCAATTCATCTAAACCTACTTTCTCTTGTGGCATTTGGTAAGCGAAACACGCTAATCAAATTCTTTTCAATGCGCGTTTATGTGCAAACTTTACGAGTGCCGGTAAAGCCGACTCGGTTGGTAATGTCGGCATTTCGCCTTAAACTGCTCTGAATAGTCCTATTTCTTTTGAAATGCAAGCGCACCTAATTCGATTCATCTAAACCTACTTTTACCTCAAAGATATTTCGCACAACTGAATAAATGTCGAGTTTATTCAAATGTGTTCGCGTTCTTAAGGCGAGTACTGTTAACTCGTCGTCAAGTTTGAACATAACCCTGTTACGCAAGAAGAATAACAATCGAGAAGAGGATGTGTTCAGTGTCGGCGCGAAAGGAAACGCAGCTACGGTGCCGTGGGCATATTTCCCATCCTCGGAGGATGTAACCCCAGACAGCTTCCTATATCATTTCTACCGGTGCACACGCGCGCCAGAGGAACAGTGCATGAAAACCGCTTGCCGTGACAAACTTCCTTTCCCGGTCAGGACCTTCTTCCACGTTTCATACTCAAACAGCGCTACATTTCCACCGAGAATTCAAACTTTTTCCTTACTTTTCCCCAACGCAGAGTGAATTCAACTCTCTACAATGCGGTTCCTATGTAAGAAAAACATGGGCGTAATATTGCGGGTAGGCTTGACTTGGACTCAACTCAAATCTAGATTAGACTTGATCTAGGTCGAAATTAGATCTAATCTGGGGTTTAAAAGCATAAAACATCGAATCAATCAACGTAACCATTTTGTACATAAATGTTTACTGCATAATTAGCGTAATAAGCAGTGACTGGATTTGGGGTTGCCAAAGAGGGGTCGGAAGTAGCCCTTTATTGCGTTATCACCTGTGAGTACCCCACGTCAGGGTACATTTGCGAGGGGTTGAAATCAATTGTGGCAAATCGAGGTGTTTCGGACAAGTGCTATTCGTACGTACGAAAACAATTATGGTGGCGCTTCGCAAACTTTGCCTCCCTCGAAAAATATGACTCGGCTGAAGCATACGACAGCCTAGAATCAAATTTTGCTAATTGCGCTTCGAAGTTGATCTCAATTAGTTTTCTTGATCATGTTTATAAATAAGAAAAACAATAGCGACTTTTATCAGGTTATTAATTTCGCGACTTTGGCTTCATTTCTGCAAATTGAGTTGCCGCAATTCCCCGCCTTAATACGATTTTCTTCCTTCTGTACGAATGGCGCATCGCTCTCGGAGATGAGTGGCAGTAAATTGAATTTTGTCCTCGAAGCTGACAACACGCAAAGGTTCTGAAAGCTCTGATTTCATGAAAATTCGTCCGGTTCCTCCTGCGTTGTTTCATTTACGTTTTGATTGATATTCCTGGCTCTTGAACTTGATGCTTATTTTTTTCCTTGATTTGAGCCGCGCGTCTTTCTTTAATTGTCCCTATTTCCGTAATTTTCAATTCCAGACCCGACATTATTTATGAAGATGAGCCCGCATTGAGCCGACCATCGCGTAAAAATCTTGCAACGTTTGGAAATGTATTCGTCGTTGTTTTTCGAATCGTTAAGAAACTCATGTGGGTACCTCTATTCTTTCCACGTGGATTCAACCGAATCCAAAAAAATACAAGATCACTCATTTACATGAACTCGCGTTTAGGATTGTACCTTTCAGCGCTGTTCCTGTGTTTTTTTTTTTTTTTCAGAAAATGTGTTTGTAACGCGAGGCGTTAAAGAATGTACATGTGCAACTTTTCGGAAATCACAAAATCAATTCATGGGACACGAGATCCGTTGCGCCTCCCATGGAAACACGATCTTTCATCGACGTACTCGAAACGTCAAACCAATGCTCGTCACGGTGCGTGCGATCGAAACATCACGAGTTCTCGTTATTAACATTATCGTCCACACATACATCTGAGGAAACAGTGTCGTAACTTTTTTGGTATTGCATATTTTTTAATTTCTAGAGTTTCTTATCAGAGATATTTATAACGTGAGATTGCGTCAATTACGATTCTACACTAAAAAAAATTCTGTAGTGTGAAAATTACATAGCCTGCACTGTAATGGGACAATTACAGCAACAGCTCTCGAAAATTGTCTCCGCAGAACACGTTTCTATAGTCACATTGCAGACGTTTCATTAGAAATGCCTGCAATGTGACTATAGAAACGTGTTTTGCCGAGACACTTTTGGACTTGTTTTTATAATGAACACTGTATTATTCCAATCTACATGTAGTTTTCCAGAGTATATATACGAGTACAGAGTTACGATACAGAGTATCTGTATAACTTTACAGATACCTAACCTATTTATATCGTTGATATTTTCGTAGACAATTGTGATTTACTTTGTAGTAAGGTAAATGTCCCAGTAATGGACCACCTGAGCAAAATTCGAAATTCAAACGCTGATTTCCAAGTGGAAAATAACTTTTTAGATTCTGTTCTTTTCGTAAACAATGTAGAATTCTCTTAAGAACAAGCTGCATTTTTTGTTTTTGTACAGTTGTAATTAGTTTTTTAATTACGTGCAATTAAGTAGTCGGAAGCACGAATGTCCCAGTAATGGACATGGCTGGGAAAAACGCGATTGCGATTAAAATTGAAAATGATTTTTAACTACGAGTGTTGTCTGAGACGACAAAACTTTTAGTATTGCAATTCGAAATTTTGACGATGCCTCAAATTTCGGTTAATCTAATCATGTGTGGGATTGTTTTATCAGAACAATGTACATACTTTAACACTTTTTTTCTGGAATCAATTGAAAAAAGGTGCACTTATACTTGCAAGTAACCTATTCCTTGCGGAGGAAAATTTAATTTACGCACATTCTCAGCTCTGGATTAATACTTGGAAAATTTCAGTTTTCGAGGATTGGGAGGAGGGGGATTTGGAAAATTGTCAGCCATTAGGAAAGGTCATATCCTGGAGTGGAAGGGGGGGGTGAGGTAGGAGAAACTTTAGCGGAAACAGTAGAAAATTAGAATCTCCTAAAAACGTTTAAATATTAGAAACGGACGCAAGTGTTGGATAAAAACGCAGTAGTTTCTACTGCAGCCAAGCAAAGGTAAAGAAGATACGAAGCATGGATGAAAGGCAGAATGGCACTACGCCGACAAGGCCAATAGCCGCCACTCGTATCAGATAGTGCGGCTCGTGCAGCTGCGATAGTGTGCGCGCAGCTCGTCTATGCACACGTGCAGTTATGCTCTGTTATGCAAGAGGGTTAAACCGTGATTCACCATGAACGTCTTCTTCGTGCGAATAGGCACAGACGACGTGTATAATCACTCGCACGACAAATTCCACCGTTAATTATACATTTCCATTCACGTGCGCTATCGGTTATGTTATTATTACGCTCGCTGTTTTCTTGCCGTCTCTTTCCTTACAATCCTCTCCGGTTTCGCTCGAATTTCATATCGCTTTGTTTCTAGAGTTGGTAAATACGATTTAACGGCTTCCCCGATAACAGAGACAATTGGAATTCCGGGCTCGTAGTTCAAACTTTACGCCCAAGATTCGATTCCACTTTAGCTGCAGAATTTCAAACTCTGGTCGCGCTTTTCAGCTCTGAAGTTATCGGCTTCGCGAGCAATTTTTCTAGCGGGAAAACTTATCGAGACCCTTGACAACAGCGACCTATAACGTCCAGGGTTTTTTTCATTGGTATTCATTGTATTTTCGGCGATTTTCGGTACCGAACATGAAACATTATCTACAGTTATTCTTGGGGTTGAAAACTTCTCTATTTCTAATTTCCTCCAAATTATTGTTCCAGTCACTCGAAATAGAGTCATTCGATTTCTTTCATTCCAGGAAGTGATGTTTCCCATCCGGAAAAGTCACGATTGAAAAACCTCGACTATTCACGAAATCGCACCTAGAAGTAAGCGAAATATATTTCTCGAAACGAAAATGCAACTTTGGATGCAGCGGCAGCATCTCGTATAGAAAGATCAGCGCCTTTAGTTGTAGTGACTGGTAGAAACTTAACAGGGGTAGTTACGGGCGCATATAGGTAGCCCGGTGTTGGATCGAGTAAGGGCAGCTGTCTACCAGGTGCTGGTGCCCTCTCCCCTCCCCCCTCTTCCCCCTGTTTTCCCCAGCCCCACGACCCGCGGCTCTTCTTCCCTTTCACGGAGCGGGGATTCGTGCTCTGCGATTGGCCTGTGGCTCGCGCGCGTCTCACCGATACTCCGCCGGCCGAACGTGAAATTCTCAGTCGACCCCGGGCGTTCGAAGAGTAGCGTTGGGCTCGCTCTTTCGCTGGTACTTCCGAAACTCCCGAGCTCTCTCGGCAACGCACCCGAGCAGTCTTCGGACACGTGGCAAGTCGGTGAAACGAGGAAGAGATTAAAAAAGTGCACGTGCCACAGAGGTGTCGAATTAGACGTCGCGCACGTGTTTTTTTGTTGTTATCTCCGACAAATGTCAACTTGGGGTTTTTGAGTGAGGAATTTGGTTGGATGTGTTTATCGTGAACGGTCAGTGAGACGCCGGCGTTGTTGCTAGTCCAGTGAGGCGCGGAGGAGGTGCTCTCTCGACGTTCCTCGTTAGCGCGATCGTTCGTTTTTCGAGTAGGAGGGCACAGCGACATTTATGGGGGTTACCGGAGAGTGCGCGGTCAAAGGCGCCGGCAGCAAGAGCCATCCTTGTCACTGCTGCAGTCACGCCGCGAACGCAGCCGCGAGCGTCCCGGCGCGCTACAACCATCATCACCACCACAATCACCACCACCACGTTAACCAGCACGCGCAGCACCGCGTCAAGAACGCCGGCGAGGAGCAGCCTCAAAACGGCTGCGACACGAACATCCTGGCGCCTCTGCGCAGCAAAATGAAGGTGCTTAAAAAGCTCAAGCGCAAGATGGGTCTAGGTAAGACAACGCCCCCTTCTTTATAGGAAATCTTTGCGGAATGAAGAACATCGAGTTCGCTTTTGAGGGGAATTAATGAAAGAATATCGCGTATGAGTTGAATCGTGAATCAAACGTGTCTGGAAGAAATTCCATTGACTGATTCATCTGTTTCTCCGATGATTCATTGCGAATAACACGTTTACACTTGATCACTTTGTAAAAAAATCCATTTAGGATAAAGAAGATCCTGTGGCAATATTATGGCACTGTTCGATTACGAATAATTGTTCATTTAATTTCACCAAATTGTACAGAGTAAGATTGCAAAATCATTTGTACTTTACTCATTCATTTCCTCCAGTATGACGCCGTATGTAAAAGAATTATGTCGAATCACAGTAACATTCGAACCGTAAAATTTTACAGTCTGTTTCAACTGTTATAAATAAAAAAGAAACAACGCATGGATTTCGGTGTACGCAGTGTCGTTCAGGGAGTAACATCTCTCTACCTTTGAACACGCAATAACGGAGTTTTTTTTTATATCTCACGCTTACAGCGTTTCTCTTCCATGTAATGCACGCAGTTACTTTGGTAATTAATCCTGCCTCCGTGATTCTCATAACAGCCGTTAATAAACGCAGGAAAAAAACATTACACACTTTACTTCTCCAATAACAAAGAACCCATTTTTTCTTCGCGCCTTCATTATTTTTCTTCGAATCGCGGAATAAAAGAATTTTCTCGATTATAGAGAGAAAGTAGGCGAGCCGTCGATTTTACATGGCTCGATGGAAAAAGAGTGGTATAAACAGGGAGGAAAAAACGGCGGTAGAAGCTCCCCGATGGCGTAGATTTTGCTCGAGCGTGCGGTGACCGAGTTACCTTCTTCGCATGGTTTACCCTCGTCTCCAGTTTGGCATAGATTCGCTTCTGTATCATTGTGCCGGGTATACTCATCAGATACGCGCATCCAATGACGACCCTTTCCACTCGTCGAGCAGCCATTGTTCTTTTCGGCCCACCCCATTCGCCCCCTCCGTCTTTGCGTTTCTCATTCTTCGCCCGCAAAAGCGAGCATTGCCCCAATTACTTTCTTTTTCTCCGACCAATCTCGATCATTTCGTCCACAGTTCTTTTTTTTCTCCTCGTAAACAATGCCCGTTCCTATTTTTTTTATCTTGCCAAAGGGACCAATTAAACGTCCGATACGGAGCTTCGGAAATGGAATCTCGCTTCGCGAATTCGCCCAGTAAAGTTTTTCTCGTTCTCCCTTGGAACCCATGAAAGTTTCAGGTTGTTGGGTCGGAGAAACAGCTGTTTCGTATCCACCCTCGGCATCTTTTTTTGCACTTCGCCAAGTCACAGCTGACGAAAATGTTACCCGATACTTACAATTGAAGTCGCAGGGATTCTCAGTCTTGGGAAATTACGAGAGGGAAAATTCATTTCTCCGGGGAATCAATCTCTCCGAAGTGCCGATGTGATTTTATTTTAGATAAATGTTTGAGGTTTATAAATCATCCAACAATCGTCTCGTAATTATTGGGCTCATTGAATTATTGTTATTACGTCGGATTTCCGGGCTGGAAAGGCTGAAAAAATTGGGTCAAACATGTTTTGAATTTGAGTTTGAGTACAATTTTTCATGCTTTCGTCAAGGTTTTATAAAAAAAAGATTGTTGTCAAGTCACTGACCATCGTAACGCGAGGAGCAGTGTGCCCGTCCACCCGCTACATACTTAGCCGTGACGTCACGCGATAACCTGTCTTTGTCCCTACGTAAGGCACCTCTCGAACCGGTTTGTCATGTTCCGTATTACCAATCAGCTGTGCCGCGGTTCTTAGGCAGCACAACCACCCTTGCAAGCGGATAAAACAGTTGCTCAAAGTCTAATATGGGCCTCGATAAGAATAATTTCCTCGGCAGCGTTTTCCAGAAGAGAAAAGTAGATAAAATAAATGTAACTGGGGCTTTTAAACGTACTCGAGTATAATCCGAGTGGCATCGAATTTAGTTTGCGTTAAAAAGTGGCTCTCGTCGTGCTCCGGAAAGCTCGAGCATCGGGCATTATCGGGAGCGGAAACGAGCTCGAATCTGAAGCGGAAGTCGATACCGGGCAACAACCGCCGCCTACCTCTTCCTTAATGGCTGGGGAGAGGCGAGATTTTCACGGAGAGGCCTGTCGTCGCGCGCCCTCTTTGCATTTTACGTTCTTTTTTTTAATGAGCGCGATGAGCATCACCTTCGCGAACTTTGGAATAGAAATCCCGGAAATAAGGTCGCTGAGCAACGAGCGTCAGGCTTCGCGGCACAGCGTTTTACTTTCGACCAGGCAATTCGTATCGTTGATTACGTTTTGATGGGAAACGGCTGAAAAAGTCGAGGAATGATGGATTTCTTTCGGAATGGAATTCATTGATGAATTTGTTCAAGAAAAAATTTTCTTTGATATTTATGGTCCGTCCGATTCCAAGATTCGATTACTTAATTTTTTGGTTTACTCGAGTACTGATTTTTTATTTCCAGGTGTGTCTAATGTTGCTCGAATTTAACGATGGGACATGTGTATTCTTTGTTTGTTGTGTAAAAAATTTATTAGAAACGAGTTTTTTAAGTTTTGAAAAAAATTTTCTATTGTTTGTAATCAGGGAAAAATCACGTTTTAAAACCTGAATAGAAGATCCGGAAAAGTCAAGGAATAATGCAGTTCAAGGATTTCTTTCGTAACAAAGTTGATTGATGCTTTTTTTATCAATCGATGTCTTTTCAGTGCTAAGTACAGTAAGATCCGAACATCTTGAATTTTGTTCAAGATTTATGATTATTTCTATTTTGAAACTCCATTTTCAAGTTCTTGAGAATCCAAAAAACGATTACCTTGATTATTTGTTCCGAAGTTCGTCGTCAATTCAATGACGCGTAATTCAAATTCTAATGATTTCGAAATCCATTAATTCATTGAAAATTAATTTCAAGAAAAGAGAATATGAAAAGAAATATGAGAAATTATAGTTTGCAGTTTTTACGATCAGGAAAAAATCATATTTTCGTGCTGGAAAATCGAAAAAAGTCGAAAATTCAAATAGAAACCCGCGTTCTTTTTTTAATTGTACACTTGGGTCTCACGAATAATTGCCTTTCAAGCTCGTCTGGTCCAAATGGCTCCGTGGTCGCGTCCACGACTTTTTAAGGGGTTTTAAGGGATCGACCCCACGTCAGGGGATAACATTATTACACGAGGGACAGCGCAAGAGACTCTCGACTTTAATGGAACAAATGTTCGAGAACGCTTTGGCAAAAACGTTTTTTCAATCCTCGATGACTTTATACACTATATGAAACACCGGGAATTTCGTTGGCGCGTCAACGAAACTCTCCAAAGTTGATGAAATGAGTCACCCCGAGCGTTCGAATTCACGTCGCCCACCCATTTATCAGCTATACAAGAAGCAATTGATCGACCCACGCGCAATTTACGAAGCCGGCGCCATCCAAGGGCTCATTGGCGAAGGCGCAAATGACCGGGCGCTTTAAAAAGATGATTCAATTGTGCAGGTGTCACGGGGTTAACGATTCCCTGGATTTTTTTCATCCTCACTTTCACGACAATTTACATTTGTCGAGCATTTTCCCACGGCATTCGTTTCTCTTCGCAATATCTTTGATGAACTTTTAAACCCGTTGAAATTACAATGAACGCATTATCTCGTTCTTCGCTCTGAATTTCAGAAAGCTGGTGTTCCGAACAAAAAACTTGTTTCGACATTGAGAGCCACTGTGAACCATTGACCCCGCGTAAACCGGGAAAGTTCTCGGACACTCGTGGTCATACAACAAAATGTTGCGAGATAAGAGACGTCTTTAGATCTTTGTCTCAACAGCGTCCCGAGCACGGCGCTTCCGTCAAACACAAAAATTCCGGCTCTCCCTTTCCCCCTTCCCCCCACCCCGGCAATTTCAAAGCGCTCATTTAATAAACTCCGCGATAAAATCTCGAGCGTGATTTATGAAACGCGTTCATTCGAGCTGGGAAATGTCAATAGGGAAGAAAAAACGAATCTTTATCGAATATTTATAAGTTTTCTCGTGTAAAAATACGCGATTTCATTACGATTCGACATGAGGCAACTTGACGCGCCACCACAGACCGATACGGCTTCCCCGGGTTCGATCCCTCACTTCCTTCCTTTAGGGATTCGATCCTTCCTTCCTTTCCAACCGACGTGGGGGAAAAAAGCATCGGGAAGCCCGTGAATTCACATGTAAATCCCACGACGGAGGTCTCCTGTTTCGGAACATCTGCCAACCGATTTTTTACCGCGGATTCGCGAGATTATTACTTTGCTTCGTTCCTCTCTTGTCTTTTGAGAGAAAGGGGAGAAGTGATATTTCATCGCGTATGTAGAAGCGAAGTTATCGCGAGTGGAGAGCAGAAAACCTTTTACCGAGTCCCAACCCCGTCGTAATTCACCGGTCGAGCCAGAGACTCTTGACAATTTCCCGCTGGCTCTGCTTGGCAGGCGCTAACGACGGATCTTTTTTACAAATTTACGATCGCGGCTACGATTCTGGGCTTTCTCGGGAAAATGGATTTGTATCTTTCCATTGGAAATATGTAATTTTTTTTCATCGAGTGTTTGGAATGATTTATACTTTGTTTCATTTTTTATTGTGTTTTTCATGAATTCAATAAATTTTTATCGAGTTGAAATCGCGTATGCTGCGAAAAAGGAATGAGTAGTTGACTTTTTTAATTTCAAGAACCAGGGAACATTTTCTAAAAATGGAAGTTTGAAAAATGTTTAACGGAGTTGAAATTGGAACTGCGAAACGGAATTCAATTTTATTGATAAGATTTTTTGTATGAGTTCTGCGATTATACTCAAACGTCAAGTTACTGTTTTCTATAGGAAAGAGAATTTACACTCGACTTCATTTTTACTGGAAAAGTTACTCAACTTGAACATTTTTTATGAACACTGGCCGTAGAAGAATTGATTAAAAAGTAAAATTACTAAGGAAGCTTGGAAGAACAAATAACTAAAAAGCATTAAGTCAATCAAAAAAAGTGCACTTTTTAAAAATTCGAAGAATAGTTTAGTGTTTTAAAAAAATACCGTTGGTTTCATTTTGCAGTGTAAATTCAATTTTGAAGAACCTTTGAAGATTTTTTAAAAGTGCAATTTGAATAAATACTAAACGGAGTGTAACGAAATTTCTCAATGAAATTCAATTTTATTAGTAACATTTTTCGTGTCCAATTCTGCGGTTATACTCAAACGTCAAGTTATTATTTTTTTATAGGGAAGGGAATTTACACTTGACTTCATTTTTACTGGAAAAGTCACTGAACTTGAACATTTTTTATGAACACTTACGTTGGTATAATTTATTAAAAAGTAAATTCCTAAGGAAGCTTGAACAAACGAACAACTAAAAAGCATTTGTTTCTCTTTTAGTATAAATTCAATTTCCATCTATGATAAAATTAAATTATTAATTAATAAGTACTTTTACAAAAAGCACTTATTCAGAAAAATTAGCTTTCCCAAATTACAATTGGCCTCTAAAAATCGCGATAGTTAAAAAACTCCAATTACGCAGTCGAGTAATTCTTCCAAGACCCCGGAAAACTTGTAAACGTTGTTGAAACGAGGAGAAACAATTTTAATGTCGAGGTTAAAAATTTCCTCAGGAATGTAATAGTTCAACTCGATTGCGCAATTTGCCAAATTGCGCTTTCTCATTGCGAGGTCGCATCGAAATATGCTCATTTCCTCGCGTAAAGCGGATGATGAACTCGTTATTCTACGCCGCGTTCCGCGAGTACGCGATATATTCGGGAAGAGAGTGAATTATACGCGTTAGTCGTAAACGTCGGTGTCCCGCGTTGATCGATCGGGCCGTCTCTATTGTCCCGGGATAAAATATGCATTCGGGCGAATTTCCTGGCTTTTTTTTCACGGATCACGGTCACCCTCGAGGGCCATTTCTCCGTCGTTTCCACCCCGGTGCGAAAGTAAACATATGCACGCGGACAAATTGGCGTCGTCGATGACTCGAAATCGCCGGGAATAATTCGAAAAGGGAAATTATTGCGATCGAAGCAGCGAAAAGTTCGAGGGAGATGAAGAGATGCAACCGCGGCCTCGGCGAACGTGAATCGTTGGCGCTTATCGTGACATCTACATACTTCATTACATCACGAGGCGAAGGTGTGCGTATGCGTGCA
>JABFQM010003294.1:0-12179 GCA_022816865.1 Zelostemma sp. ZL-2020
AACAATTATCGTTTGCGACTTGACATATTTTAGTGCTTTTTGAGTAATGGCACTCTAATCTTTCGGTAAGGCAAGTTCTGCATGAATAAAACTGTAGACCGAGTCAGAACTCATGCCAATCTTGGCCGACGAACGATCTGAAATAGCTTAAAGTTTCTCCCTTTGTTTGCCTCCGAGGATGTCTATGGCAACGGAAATAAATAGAAAAAACTGAACGAATGAAAAGGTAATAACGGAAAGAGGAAAGAAGAAAATTGTTCCGACATGCAAACTATTACATCCAATTTCTGTAACTAGACCACTTTAGTATCATTTGCATAATGTCGAGGGTATGAGTGATCGAACCACCTTTTCTGTAGCCGAGGCGTAAAACGCTATGAATAAAAAAGTAATAGATGCAACATAGTGCAGTACACGAAGTAAAACGGCCGTTTACTTCGACCGTTTTTTATAACGTAGAAAAGAAATTGCTGGTAATATCGTGAGACTTTCCCCTCGTCGACAGCGGATGATGAATTATTAATGCATCACATCGGACAAAATGCGTCTTCTTCGATCCGTTGCTTCCGGCGTTGTCGTGAAGAGATGTTCGCTGCATAGATATTCAAAAGTGAATGCATCCTAAAATCGAACATTATTTCAACAAGTAATATGGTGCGGTATGTGTTTCTGATTTATACAATATATGACATTCGATTTCCGATTTCGATGATTAAGAAAGCATGTAAGTTTGTTGGCAATTTCATTTCTTTTGCAATAAATGGGGCGGTTACCGATACACATTTCCTTGATATGGGTGAGCAGCAGCGAAAACGCCGCAGCATCATTGGGCAAGTCATCGTGAAAACGAAGCGTACCGAACATAAGAGAATCAAAGTAAAAAGATCGCGAGCGAGAAATTGTTCTACCGAAGCGTGAGCGAGTGGGCGCGAGTCCAGTATAGTGTGAGAGAGTGAAAGAGCCGAGCTATGGGTTATTGATTGAAGAAGTGTTCGGGCAGCAAAAACCACGTGTTCGTTCAATAAAAACGAAGACTTATACAGTTTTGCCGATTCATTAGACCAATCTCTTCATTATCATTTAAAAACTGCAACAACTTTGTTAAATATTTAGTGAAAGGTGCTGGAGAAAAGGTTCCACACGATCAATATGTTTATCAAAGTTGTTTATTCAATTAAAATAAAACTATTTCTTCGCCACTTTTTTCACAACTTTCTTAGGTTTTTCCGTTTTCTTAATCTTCTTCGAGGCAGTCTTCAACTTGTGAAATGCCTCCGTGCGCATCTTGTTGCGGATTGACCTTGCTTTTCGCAACTTGAACCTATCGAAGTCGCTTAATTCAGCCCTCTGAAACAAACATCGAAAAATGATTAATATAACAATTTCGTACTCGCAATTCATGTAATCGATTTATTCACCTTCTTTTTAGCTTCCACTTTTCTCGCCCACATGGTGTCCTTCCATTTCTCATCGATTTTTTCAGCTTCCCAAGCTTTGCGAACGACGCGGGTCGAGCCTGTGAAAGGGAAACGCAATCGGAATTTTGTGAGGTGGAGGTCGCTCAGTCTCATCTGCCCTCGCGGGATGTTCGAGGCCGGTCCATCGATGAGAACCTGAAATTTTCGTTAATAAATTAGTGATTGTGTTTTTCAACTCAAAAATTCAATTTTTGATCGTTTAATTTTTCAGAGAAAGTGTTGGGCATCATAATTTTCAGCCGGCAATTCCTATCAAGAACATGGGTTCATCATTGTTACGATTACAGTAAATTCTCGGTTATTTCAAGTCAAAAATGTGAAACAGTCGAAAGATGGCGCCACTTGCGATTCTAATTGAATCGATCGAAAAATTTGAATGAAAGTCGACATTTTTCTGTCTACGTTTCGTGAAAATTTTGCAAATTTCAAGTTTTTGAAAAATGAATATTCCGAAATGATTCTTACCCGATTTTGATCGATGACATCGACGATTGTGACGAGTTTGCCTTTGTGGGCTCCATCGCTCACGTAAGCCACTCGGCCAGTTTCCACGAACCTTTCGAAAGGCTGTAAAAAACAAAATCAATTAAATGACAACGAAAATTAAAATTTGCCTCGGTAACAGCCAAGTTACATTAGAAAACGTGCGGTTTTCTCCAAAAATATCTCCGAAAAATAAAAAATATCTCCATAAAAAAAGCGAACGATCGAAAAGTTTCATGAAAAATTCGTTTACTGAAAGTGAAAACGCGAAATGCGTACTTTGTTTCTTTGCTCGTCACCTGGGAATGTTCCGAGCGTACCATGTGTCGTTTTCCGAGTTAAGGTTAGGTTTTAAAACGCGTGATTTCAACATCGCGTCGTACGAAATTCGGAAACCAAAATGAGAAAAAGTATGAATTGGTTCAAGGAGGCTTGAGAAAATACATCGAATGTATGGAAAAAGTAGTCTCGGGTCCCGAAAACACAAGCGGAGGAAGAGACGAACAGACACGAATACTCACCATGACTGCGAGAATGGAAAAGAAATGCCCGGAACTTCGTGAAGTTGGTGGCAGAACTCCGAGTACTTCGGTAGTCAAGTTACGATCTCAACTGCTATTTTTATTTTGTGTTTGAATACAACATGCATTCAAAAGTGACGCAAAAACTTTTATCTAAATCAAATCAACTAGTTATAGTAAGTCATGCCGTTCCATTTCGACTTTTTTTTTATTAAAATGACGTAAAATACCAGACGCTCAACATCATACTTCCGCATTCATTCAACATCACTTTTGCCGCCAAAATTTGAATTATTCAATTCAAAATAAAACAAAAAGCACGTATTCAAAGGCGAATAAAATATGTCATCTCATCAATTAACGTGAAAATGTCAGTCACCCATCTAAAATTCGCGAACCCCGCACACGTGTTAATTGTTATTAGATGGCGCCACGAGAAGTGTAAATAAAGAATCATTCAAAGAGAAACGATCGATTGCACCACAAATCGTGTCGTTCCAAATTATCCAATACACCAAAAACAAGTAATGATTCATAGTGTCAAACTAAAACCAAGCCGAAAATGTACAAACCAATTCTAACCCGTGCCCTGGATCGTCACAACAATTTATCCTCTACGTTTTTCATAACCTACAAAAAAAACCATGACGAGGTTCGGAAAAGTCCGAAGCCGATTGCGAAAAAGGTGGAAAAGATGAAAAAGTACTGGTTCTCCAGGTACCTAGACTACCTCCAAAACTACGACCAAACCCTGGAAAAAACCTTCCCGAAGATGATGCACGTATACCGAATAATCAGCACCGGCACGAAACATTTTTACGACGATTTCAAAAGCTACATCCTGGTGCGAAAGAAAAATTATCAACAAGGGATCGATAGTTTGTCCCTGGAGGAGCTGCGGGTGAATTTCACCCTCCCCCGGGACTTTGTGAAGATTTCTCCGACGCTTCTGCTCCTCGCGATTCCATTCACGAACTACGTCCTTTTCCCTTTAGCTTTTTTTTTCCCAAGGAAGATCCTGACCTCGCACTATTGGACGGAACAGCAAAAAAATGAATTCATGATTCTGGAACACAAGCAGCGCTCGAAACACAAGGCCCAGCTTTTTCGGATCGTGCAGATCCGAGCGCCGAAATCAAAGGGCGAAGAAACCACGGACCCCTGGAGAAACGTCGTGCTCAAGGTGAAGAACGGGGAGCGACCCTCGTGCTCGGAGATCCTAAACTGCAAGGAAATGTTCCTCGACGTTCCCTTCGCCCTGAAATCGCTGAAAAGAAATCACGTGGTATGAAAGTCGTGAAATTTGTAGCGCTTCGATTGGTGCTAATTCACGTTTTTATTTTCTAGAATGAGCTGCTCAGGGTGCACGAAATGTCGACCTGGAAGTGGTGGGGCAGAAGGGCATTACTGCTGGACAGAGGACTTTTAATTAAGAAAATGGATGTAGCGATTAGCAGAGAAGGGGGAGTGGATCAGTTGACGACGAACAGTCTGAAATGGGTACATCGATGAGGAGAAATGGAAATGGACCAGATGTAATTGGGTTTTATTGCTTTTTTAGGCGCTGTCGTTCCGAGGAATCAATCCCGTAAATTTGTCGCAGGACGACATGCAGAAATCCTTGGACGATTGGCTGCGGATATCGAGCGACGTGGACAAGGACAGCATATCCTTGCTTTTGCACTGCCCCATTTTTATAGCTTGCGATTGTGACTCGAAAAATGTTACTTCCTAACGTAGTTTTTGTCGATGAAACGAAGAAGTATTTATTTACGCTCTTTTAGTTAGAACTTTGTATCATTCATTGTACATTGAAGAAAACTCGTATTGTTTTATATCGTAACGTGAGAAACGCGTTTTAAATACCGCGCGACGTGCGCAGTGTGTTCTGCGCAGGCATTCGGTGTCCTTTTCTCGCCTGCGCTATGTCCATTGGCTCTGTCTCTTTATCTGAAAAATACATCGCTGGACTGTCAAATGAGACGAATCACAGCGATTTCTTTTCGAATTTTGCTCCGTTATTTCAAACAGCAGAAAAACCAACTTGTCAGCACACACGCGTTGATTTTCATGTTTTTTATCGTTGCAACAAAGCGATACTTATTGTACAAAACTTTGTATAATTTATTCCAAGACTTAATAAAAACGATCGATGTTGAACAGAACTTGTCATTTTTCGACGCATTTTAAATATCGCGCGACACGCGCAGTGTGTCCTGCGCGTGCATTCGTTCTCTTTCTCTCGCTCGTGCTATGTCGCTTGGCTCTATCTCTTTTTATCCTACCACTTCCGCGTCATCCCAATAATACATCGCTGAATTGCAGTGAAGTGCCTTAGTCCTCCTCCTGTCAAAACAAGAAACCCACAGCGATTTCTCCTCGAATTTCATTCCGTTATTACAAATAAACGCCATTATGTCAAACAGCGAAAAAACCAACGTCGAATCTCAAGCGACGGATCTTCTTATCAGCACAGACACATTGATTTCCATGTCTGATGAAGACGCAAAAGTAGCGCAAGAAGGTAATTACGCTTTTCTTTTCCTCGGGATTATATTTGTCGATCGTGCCTTGTTTTTCAGATTGCGCGGATGATTTTGTCATCCTAAATGACATTTTCGACGATGACAATCGAGAAGCGACAAATTACGACTCCGTAATTATCGTAAGAATTCGAAAATATACTTCGAGTCGAAAGAAAAAAAAAACGAATTTTGAATTTCCACTTTTTTTAGGACAATTTGATTTTGATCGACGGCGATGACTTGAAAAATGAAATTCCGGAGCCGCGGAAAGATATTCTGGACCTCGTGGAGAAGTTGGAAAAAGAAAACGAGAAATTGAAGTTGAAAGTCGCGTCGTTGGAGGAAGAAAAATTAATTTTACAAGTGAGGAAAAGCGGAGAATTCGTGTCACCCAAATAATTTATTAATTTGCATTGTTTTGCAGATAAACGACGCGAAAAAGTGCAGCGACGTCGATGACCCGGAAACGATTTTCGTGACCTTAAATCAAGGCCACGTCGCCGCGGAAAATTCGGAGCTGGAAATCGTGACGCTGGATCTGGACAGCAACGAGGAAAAGCTCGAACGTTTCGAAAACTTGTACCAGGAAATAGAATTGAAGATCTTGGCCCTTCAGGGCAAAGTACGTCATCGAATCAATTACGCAACCGAAATATTAAATTTGTCATGACGTTTTAGGTTTCCAGTTCTTCGGCGTTCTCGCAGAAACAGGAACCCGTGAAAAACTATGAGAAGCAGTTGCAGATTCTGTCCAGCTTTTACAAATCGGAGCGTCTGCGGTTCCGTTTGATGCAGGAAAACTTGGCAGAGTGCGAGGAGATTTTAGGGGGTTTAAATCTCTCCGATGTGACGTCGAAAGAGCACCAGAAGAAGATCGAAGACGTCGAATCTGACATCAGGGATCGCCGTTCGCGAATGCTGAACGATGTCGTGAAGTACGGGGAAGAGAGCAAAAAAATGATCGGGGTGCAAAAGGAGTACCGAAGCATGTTCCAGAACTACTGCGATTTGTTGAGCAAACTGGATACTCTCGAAGAAGATCGTTTCACTGCAAAATTCATGGGAAGCACGCGAACCGAGTGCGGCTGCGAAGCTTTGGAAGGCGTGAAATGGAAGTACGAGAATTTGGCATTGAAGTACACGGAACTGCAAGATGCTCTGTCCCAGGAAAAACAGAATTCGAAGAAGACAAAACGTACCATGAAAAATAAGATGAGACGACTGCGCAAGAAAAAAAGTTTCGTCGAATTGATCAAGGAAGAGCTCGAGGAACAAATCGAAGAGCTACAAAACGAGAACAAGAAGCTGAAGAAGAAAACGAAAAAATTCTACATGATAACAAATCGGTAAAAGACTCGAGAGAATGTCGAATGCGAATTCTTTTCATGATCTTAATTGTCCCAAATTGGAGTCGAAGTTGCACGACCGAAAACGAGTTGTGTATGATTAATGTTACTCGCGCTTGGAAAAGTTTCATCGAATGTACAAAAACTTGGCACGGATTTCAGGGACGCAAGGGAAGCGGAATTTTGGCGAATTCAGCTTTTTTCCAAGTGCACGTCGCTATCGTAAGCGGCAAAAATTTTAGCAGAGTTAATTAAATGTATAGGGAATTAATATAGCAACGCTGTATTTTAATGTAAAGTTTATTTCTTAAAAATTGTCATACATTATATTTACATAGATTATCTCACAAAATATATTTGTTCTAATAATAAGACGCAACCAAGTTCTCGCGTTTCGTCGTTATGTAAAGATCTGGCAATAATATACCAAACATTTGTACAAAGGTTTCTTCATTCTTATATCATTCTAAGCGTGTTCACAGCGCGAAAATATCAAAATGGTCTTACAAAACGAAAATGAGCAACGAACGAAAAATCATAATAAATCTCTGCGAGTAATGAGTACGAATTCATTCAAATAACAAACTCTAGATTTTGGAGTAGAATCTCATGTAAACCATTCAAAAAATAAGAAACAAAAAAGTAAACTTCAGGTACAATTGTAATGAAGTACATCAACTCAATTAATCGGTATGAACGCAGGAAGTGGGCCCAGTGGCGCTCTTCTGGGCCTTGCGACCTCAACGAAATCCTCGACCTCGACATTTTTCCTAGAGCAAGCTTCACCGGAGTGAATTTCCTTTACGGTGCTGATCTCCTTCAAAATTTTGTCTCGAACTTTGACCAGATCTTTACCCTGATTGTCGTCGTAGTAACGCTTGCAAGTCTCCGTTACTTGCGACTCGGGAGGCTGCATTTTCCGAGCTACGGTGCCCGTTTTTCGCAAGTTCGTGGGTTTACTGCTCCGCGATACGTGAGGGTACAAACAGTACTTACCTTTGCTGCACTCCCCGGTTTTGTCGAATTCGGGGCACGCGTAAACGTGCCGCTGCTTGCACTACGTGGAAAAAAGGAGAATTAATTTCTTTTGTTTTCCTAGAAAACGAGGAAATTGATACGCTTTACCTCGTTGCCTTTTTCGCAGTACCCGCGAAGAAATTGATGGCAAATCGAGGTCTTATCGGAAACTTTGACGTGGAGGTAAGGACAAGATTCTCGCGTGCAGCAACCTTCCAGGAAGAACCTACAAGTCGGCATCTTTTCCGGACCCACGTCGTGCGACAGTTTGCAGTCTTCGGAGAAACATTTTCCCTGCAGAAATCTGGAGGCAAAGCGAATGTTTTGGTTGGTGCTTTGGTTGAAGAAAAAGTGGGATTTTACACCTTTTGCAAAGAGTCACTTGTTTCTTGTCGTGGACTTTGGGGCAGGTTCCTTTAACGTTGTTCGCACAGAAACCGAATTTCTGGAATATCAAACAGGGCTGGTTGTTCTTCCGAAGCTTGTTCCTCAGAATCTGCAAACTTTTCTGCTTCACTTTGTCGCTGAAAAAAGGTTGACATGAATTTTTCGGTTTTACTGTGGTTTGGAAGTGTTCGATGTACCTCACGTATTTTTTATGACTCGTTTTAACAGGCCTGAAAACATCGCTGACTCTTCTCGATTCTTTCTTCGCCAAATCCAACCTGCACAGTTTCTTGCCGTTCTTCGTTACGAAAAATTGCTCAGTTTTATTCACAGATGAATTTCGCCTCCCTGAAACATTCGCGAATCGAATCAATGCCAAAAAAGGAAACATCGACGCTGCACTTGTACACTCAATTTACTTTTCGCCATGTTTGAACTGCAGATGCTTTTGACCAGTTGATTTCCGGAAGATTTGTACAAGACGCCGCCAATGGAGACGAGGTTCATCGATTTCCTCCTGGAAAATAAACTTTTTATCCCTTCAATTAGTCTGCCAAGTTTTGCTTAGAAAATCTATGTATTTTAAACCCTTTTATTTCACCTATTGATCTTTTTCTTCGCGGTTTTGTCGACTTTGTATCGACTATTGGTCGCCTTGGAAGCTCTGACGAAACTCGACGAATTTCCTAACCGATTATCCAGTTTCATTCTCCCTTTAATCGGAGTTTTCACAGCCTTTACCAAGGAACCACCGGGGACTTTGGGACTTCGTTTCATCCTCACCAATTTTCTTTTAGACAAAGCGACGAGTTTCGAACTCGGAGAAGAGTTTTTCGCCGCGACTTCGCTCTTTACAAGTTTCAATTTGGAATTGACGGCGCATGCGACTTCGGAAGACGCTTTTTTGCTCTGATTTATAGAAGATGACAAAGTTTTCATTAAATTCGGGTTAACGTAGACGGAGCCTTTTCGCTCGGCGATTGGCTCCGGCCTTTTTTGTTCCTCCGCGATCCGTTGGGGTTGAATATGCATCATTTTCGGGTTGATGTGGATCGCTGGTTTCCCACACATTTGGGGATTTATGTGTATCGAGGGTTTCACGTTTTTGTGGTTAGGGTTGACGAAGACTTTGGTGACCTTGGGTTCGGGCTTTTTCAAGCCCGCGGGAAAAACAGCGAGGATTTCGATGTCGTCGTTTTCGGCGATTGGAGCTCCTTTTCGAAATTGGTACTCGTAATTACCTGAAAATTATATTTCGATTTACTTGAATAAAAAAAAAACGAAATTTTCGTAAATATTACAAAATGGAAACTTACGAGTTAAATGGGTTTTTTCCATTTTTAAGATATGTTAGCCTTAAATATTAATTAATACGCGTATAATATCACGAGGATTTTCAACTGTTACGAAAACAAAAGAAAATCCGATTTGCGTAATGATCACAGCGGGAATACCAAGAAAGTGTTTTTGGTGTTTTTGGATACGAAGCAACTTTATCGATTAACTGCGTCTTTTATTTTATGAGTTCAAACAAAATTAGGTTCTCCTTTAATTAATTAATCGTTGCTCGCGATACAAATTACAACACGTAAATCGACGTCAGTGGATTGAAGGTTATGAGGCGAATTCTCAAGTGCATCTTCTATCCTTTTTTATCATCAGAAGAGAAGAACAACATCCAATCGTGAAAATCAGCCTTATTGTACACATCACGAATATTTTTTTCACCAGCTGGCATATATACAGATATACAAAAACATATTTTTTGCAGTAAACATCACGTTTTTAAAAATCAGAATTATTCGTTGAACACGTAATTCGGTGAATCATGCATAAAAAGGCTCTGAAACTTCCGTTTCCGGTTTCGAAACGTTTATTTCCAAAAGTGATGAAATGTCAAAAATGACAATCTTCCGAAAGAAAAAAATACATCGAACAATGTAAAAACAAACTTCGCGAAATCTCCGTTTGGCACTTCTGAAAAAGAAAAACACGTCACCAGAAGGGAAAAGGAGAATTGAAATGATTTCTCACATGATGACCCTCGCCAACGGGTAAATACTTCGAGAAAAAAAAATCCAAGCCGATGCGAAATATCCAAACGCAACATTTTTTACGTTTTAATGTTCCCGTGGATTAATAAATGAAGATAATAATTTTCACATTAAAAATATTTCAGCATCATCGGCGTCAGCTTGCTCGCGATGCCTTATTGCTTCAAACAATGCGGGATCATCTTGGCGACGTTATTGCTTCTGTTGAGCAGCATTTTATCCCGAATAGCTTGCCACCTTTTGATGAAATCCGCCGTGATGTCTCGCCGACGAAACTACGAATTCCTCGCATTCCACGCGTTCGGAAACACCGGCAAATTCTTGGCGGAATTGCTCATCATCGGCTTCCTCATGGGCACCTGCGTGGCCTTCTTCGTTGTCATAGGCGACCTGGGCACGGAAATCATCGCGGGAATGCTCGGAAAACCCCCGGCAGACATAAGAACGAGCCTCCTCATTTTCAGCACCGTCTCCGTCATTCTGCCTCTGGGCCTGCTCCGAAACGTCGACAGTCTTTCAAGCATTTGCACCGCCACCATCGCATTTTACATGTGCCTCGTTTTAAAAGTCAGAACCCCACTGAAATGTGTAAAAACAAATGTGCAATTGTATTCTAATTCAATTTCTTTTGATAGATAATATCGGAATCGACCAGGCAGATTTTCGCCGAAGATTGGTACAAGCATATTTATTACTGGAGGCCGGCTGGGATTTTGCAGTGCGTGCCCATTTTTTCCATGGCGTTGTTTTGCCAGACTCAACTTTTCGAGATTTACGAGACGCTGCCTAATGCTTCCTTGGATAAAATGAATGCCGTGGTCAAAGGAGCGCTGAACATTTGCACCTCGGTTTACCTGTGCGTCGGGTTTTTCGGATACATCGCATTTTCCACGCAGACGTTTTCTGGTTGGTCAACTGTTTGTTTAATCGATGCAGTTTCGTTGGTTTTTCCTGACAAATGATTTTATTTACAGGGAACATTTTGATGAGCCTGGAGCCAAGTTTGACCTCGGAGATAATCAAATTGGGATTCGTCATCTCCGTCGCATTTAGCTTTCCTCTAGTCATTTTTCCTTGTCGCGCGAGTTTGAACTCGCTCTTGTTCCGAAGGGTAAAGGCTTTTTTTGAGAGATGAAGAAGATGCGAGTTCGGCTTTTAAAATGTTTGTTTTTTTAGGGATATACATCCACACACGAACCGTTGGTTAATTACATTCCGGAGGGGAGATTCAGGTGTCTCACATTCGTAATAGTCTCAATATCTTTAGTCATCGGAATATTGATTCCCAATATAGAATTGGTACTCGGGATCGTCGGGTCCACGATTGGAGTGATGATATGTCTGATATTCCCAGCGGCGTTCTTCATATCAATTAGTAGCAAACATACCAATGAAAGACTGATAGCCCAGGTGGAAAATTGATTTGTTCGACTGGAAAACAAAGTCTTCGAAAAACTAAATTTTCTCTTTTTCTTTCAGTTTCTGTTACTTATCGGAGTGTGGATTCTAACACTTGGAACTTACGCCAATTTGTACGCTATTGATAAGTCGATAAGCATCAAGGTTCCATTGGAAATAAATAAATTCTCCAATAATCCTGTACTGAGTATAAATAACGATCTGCCAATGAAATCATTCAATGGTAATTTTGAATTTGTAAATGTTTTCTCAAATAATGTCTTTTCACACATTTTATTTTGTCCAGGCAAATTGTACCAGCCGGAAAAAATTATCCCACATGCCGAGGATCCTCTGGACATTCGAAAAAAGGCGCCGATCTTGAAAGAGCGAGAATCACCGGCTCCAATCGAGCGAACGCCGAAAACCCAGGAGAAACCGAAAGAAAGCGAACTCGTGACTGTAAAACCTTTGCTTTCAGAATTGAAGGCTATCGAAGAGAAAACGAAAGTTGTCGCGGAAAAGCAAGCTGAGCCGGAAAATGTAATTTCGAAAATCGAAGTCGAAGCTAATCCCAAGTTGGAAAAAATCGACGTAAACAATTTAATACATTCGGACGCGATAAAGAAGGAAGAGTCGGAATTGGCGGCCGAGGCTGACATCGCGAAACTGGAAGACGCCAAGCGTCACGAGGAACTGAAAGAAACTTTGGAAAAGCACAGAATGGAGCAGCTGGAAATGATCGAGGAGCAGAGGGAAATTTTGAAGGACATCAAAGAGCAGAAACAGGAGTTGGAAAAGGTTCAGATAGAATTAGAGAAGAAGAAGATCAAAGACGCTGAACAAGAGAAAAAATCGGAAAATGAAGTTGTCAAAGTCGAGGCCAAAGTAGTTGATGTTCCGAAAAAAGCGGAGAAGGAAAACGATGTTAAAGTTGAGAAGAAAAGTAATGACTCTGTAGTCGCTGACG
>JABFQM010003295.1:0-12174 GCA_022816865.1 Zelostemma sp. ZL-2020
CTCGGAATCTATTTGTCTATACATGAGCATATACGCATTAGTGCTACTGCTATATGCACTACTATAGTATGCTCTCGTTGGTCCACCTCCATAAGTTTTCGCGATGTCGTCTTGCGTAATCTAAAAGCAAATTATAAGATCAAGTTTTCATCTTAGCAGATTCGTGTTGCGAAATGAAGAGAAAGGAAATTACTTTAGTGACACATTGGTCGTTGAAACAGAGCCACTCCTTTGTTTTGAAGTCTTTTATGTAGGCGTAATAGTGCCCGCCGCTGGCGCTGCCACTGTGAATCATTATCGCGAATAACTCGTACATGTACGGTCCTTTTTCCATGCTTCGATGATTTTTCTCGTTTTCGTGATTGTGCGTGCTGCAGCTCGACGGTGATAATCCGTTACTCACATCGATGCCTGGTTTTTAAAACATTCGTTCATTGTTCAATTTCACAATTTCATTCGAAGAATACATTTCGAAGCATTAACCTTCGTCATCATCCTGTTCAGAACTGTTTTGGTGATTATTAGTTATGTTGTTCTCGTACTGCGAACACTCGTCTTCGAGCGTGCCACTGTCGGTCGTGGAACTGTCGTCGCATTTTACATGCAGGCCAGTATCTTCTTCGACACTGGGTGATTCTTGACTTATCGGCGTTGAGGCAATGAACGAGTTTAAATTCAAAATGTCAGGAAACGTGACTCTGGAAAAAACGTGTAATTTAGTACAAGTATTTTATGCTTTTTTGATTGTCGCTTACTTGTCGTTTAATTTAATCCTATGTAGACTGCTGCAGTCAAAATCGAAGCGTTTCAGGTGTAAAGTAAGAAGGTAGGGGAATTTGGTGAACTTCAGACCTTTGTGCGCGTTGCATTTTTTATTGCACTTTTCGCAATGGTACTGGTTGTTTCCGTCTAATGTTTCATGTTTCACAAACGCGTGCAGCGCGTCTTCCTAAAATGAAACAGTTTTTACATTATTAAAGTGATAAGAGTTTTTCGGATACAAAGTGTACGAATATTTCTCTACTTACGACACTATTGTATGCTATATTACTATCGAAAGGCCTCACAGGTAAAGGTATGTCGAGGAATTTGTCCTCCCTCGACTTTTCGGTGTTGCACTCCAAACACTTGACATAATCCATCATTTTTCCTGTACAAAAAAGCCTCTTTAAATACACAGAAAGAGAATTTGATACTTCAATTATGTCCACTTTTTTTCATTTTCTACCTTCGTAGAGTTGGTTGATAAGTTCCGCTTGTTCCGTGTTTTTGAACTTCTGCTCCAAAGCGTCGAACATGACTCTGCAAAGTTCCTGAATGTCGTGTTGCTGCCAAGCTTCGGTCGAGTCCCAGCCAAAGCTCGTGGTGAGCGACGTCGTCTCGACAGCAGTTTTCGACGAAGTCTACGATAAAACATTTTTTAATTTTGTTACGAAAACTTGTGCACGCATCGTTTGTACCTGTAGATTAAGAAAAAGTTTCTGCAATTGAAACGGTATGCTCGAAGATTCGTCGGAGCCCTCGACGTATTCCCACTTGTACAAGGCATTTCGGAATTCGGGCGTCATGTACAAAGCTTGCAAAAGACTGTTGAGGTAACACGTCATCGCCTGATTAACCAATCCCACGTATGGCGCTACAAATAGCAAATAATTTAGAATTGAACAATTTACATTCTGCTAAAATTGAAGCGAAAATTTACTAGGTTCCAAGTAACTCGACGACGCTGAGTTTTCCTTGCTAAAAAAGTTCTTCTTCTCCCGAGGTATCGTTCTGCGATCAAAAGCTTTGTCCGAGTTGTCCTCCCATTCACGTTTGCTGATTTCGCTCCTTGCCAGGGAGGCCTCCATTTTTTTTTCTATTTCCAGCCTGGCTTTTTGTTCCTGTATTCTGGACAGAATTTTGGAAATCAAACTTTTGTAAACATTCGTTTTCCAAAATATCCAATGATATTTACCCCCGATATGATGAACCGGATGTCACGATATCCCTTTCACTGCACATGATTGCCATATTTCCAGATGTTTCCGACGACTTTCCGCAGGGAACTTCAAAACGAAATAAGACAATATTAATTGTTCTCCGGGTAATCATTGGCTACTCAAAGTTACTCCGAATACTTACCTACTTCAAATACCCACTCTGAAGAGTAACACTTTGGCAGATTCGACAACTTCATGTCCATGTCCTCCAGATCTGTATATTCCAACTGCAAAAAAAAACAACAATCAGTGCTTATTCATTTTCGATGCTTGAATATGCATTTACCTCATTGTCATCATTGATTTCCAACTTTTTACGCAATTTGAACGTAGTTGGAAGTTGGAATTCGCCTTTCTTGACACCATTGGACAAATCTTCAAAAACGTCGCCAATGGTTAATGAAGGTCTAAAAAACTTGGTGATTGACGATTTCGGCGCCGGGAGTTGAAATTTTACAGAGATTAACTCATCCTCATCCAAATACACCATGATCTGTAATTAGACAAGTATTTTTAATAATCTTTCTTAACTTTCCCCCGAAACATCGCATGTTTCGAAGCCTAAATTCAAGTAATCAATCGCCTTTCGATTTACGCATTCCATCAACACCAAACTTTGATCGGAAATGTTTTTCCTGCTTTTTCGGACATGACATGGAGCTGGATGCTGCTTAATTCATCGTGACATTGTTAGGAAAGCGGCCTATGAAGCTTGCGTCTATATTTAGATGGTCTAAAGCAAGACTAGGAAAACAGCTCTCTTCTCTCCGAGCGTTCTCCCTCCTCGACCGCCTCGGAATTGGAAAATACAGATCGGGACATTTTTTCACATTTGGTGTTTTTCATCTTCATTTTTTACTTTCGCAGGAACATTTCATTGGTGCATTTACGGCGTTTTTGGACGATCGAAACGGCGATTGCGACTGGGAAATTTGTACCTATAATTGTTTGGCAGATTCCGTGAATAATACTGTGGAATTTGCGGGTCCGATAACGTCGGCGGCGAGCCGTTTGATACACTGCAATAAAATAAGGCGAATTAAAAATAGTATCTCGTAAAATTAGACATGTATATTTTTGAAGACATGAAATTCAGTTCTATCATTGACGAGTCTAGTGAATCGTGGCGATTTATGGAGACTTTCTCTCTTTTCCCTAAAAAAATGGGAACCCTATTTTCGGTCCTGTCGGAAGTTATTTTTGCGCGAGTCATTTTCGAACGTAAGGGACGCTGAAAACATCAACAAATGCGATAAAAAAAGTAATTAAAGTGAACGAAATGAGAGTTTTTTCACGTTTCTTTCGTTTCTTCGCGCCTTTGAAAAGTTCGCGAAAATGCGTCGCGAAACATTTTCCGAAGGCGAAAACAAACGAAACGACGTAGAAAACGAATTTTGCGAATCGCCTCGTGTTGGAATTCGGATGAAAACAAACGTTTTTTTTTCCATTTCCGAAGGCGCAAAGCGCGAGAACTGGAAATCGAACGATTGGGAGAGCGAAGTAGAAAATAAAGTCGGGTATTTCTGGATTGTCTCGTTACGGAAAAGGAGTATTGGAACGCAGGGCGGAATTTGCGCCGGTGCCAGAAAAGAGCGACACGTCGGAAACGCGAATTTTCTCTTAGGGACAGCGAACCGCGATCCGGCTTACCTTCCGCGACCCAAATTTTACGCCGCGCAGGAATCGGGAAAAGCTGAGCGGGGAAATGTGGTACGCACCTTCCTACGACGTGAATTGCGGCCCGCAATGTTTATGCGAGTTCGGCGACTTTGTACTCTGGCTCATCGGAGAGTGAACCGCGCGACGTCGGGACGTCGCACTTTCACGGCTCCAGGGCGTCGAGCGGGATGAGATTTTTCGCTGAAGCCCGTGATTCCGTGGCTCGCGAACACTTTTCGTACTTTATTACCGAAATTACTGGGACATGTGTGCTGCTTTTATTACGCCATATTTTCCTGCGCTTCACTTCACGATATGCAGCGATATAGTGCTTACTCGGACTAACCTAACCTCTGGGTTACTTTCGAGATCAGGGATGCCAACGTTTCGATATTGAGCATTTCTCTTTTTTTGGGCAAATAGGTATATTTAATTTATATAAACTAGATTAACGCGCTTCTTTATGTCGCTCTAGAATTATAATTTTTTACGTTGCAGTTTTTATTGAGATTATTTTACATAAAATTCCATGCATGAACAAAAGAGCGAAATTTCAAATCACCTGCTCACCCCACACCAATGAGAGTCAAGATAACAGGTCCCATGATCGATGATGGAGATGGCGACATCGTCGAGATAAAAGAACCAATCAGCGCATCCCGTTGAAAACGGGACGTAAATGTACAAATTCAAAAGAGCTTCGGTTTCTTTCTGACGGTTAAATTTCGCAAGTGTGAGTGAGTGAGTGTGGCGGGCGTTCTCGGGGTTCATCTTCGAAATATATTCTCAATTTCACCGATTTCACTTGGATTCATCAAAAACGCGTTCCAAACATAGTCAACATGATCCATCGATTGGATTTCGACATGTAAGTTTCCACTTTTTTCGACTTTGTCGCGAGTCTTTACTGGTTGTTTTCGCATTTTCATAACCACACTCTTGCCTCATTCGATCTATAGAGTTGCGATCACGAAATCCCGTTCACTCATTTTTTTTACGTACTGTTGATTCGGCAAATCTTGATGTTTTCCAAGAGTTGTCAATCCTTAATTTTTACGAAGTACTGCGCACTTTTTTTTACGGGTCTCGTAAAATTTTTCTCGTCGATTTTTAGGATGAAACTTTTGGAAATTTTTTGAAATGTTTGTTCTTCACGAAAATCAACACGAATTGTGGGGATTTTTGAAAAAATTTGCAATGTTTTTTATTTTTGAATTTTTTGTAAATCGATGTATTTATTTTTGTAGGTTTTGGGACGAATTGGAAGGCGACGTTAAAGATGGTCTCAAAGATTTGGTCAGTACCTGGAACCAACGGCAACTGGGAATCGATGCTGCAAAACAATATTTCGAGCAGGCGCGAAACCACATCAAGGTACGAAATACCCCAAGAAAACATGAATATTCGATTGTTTACTTACGAAACTTTCTATTCTCCAGGACTTATTCGGAGAAATGATAGCCGAATCGGTAGAAAAGAATGCGAGTTTATCTAAAAGCATCAACGAACTCGGAGAATTGGTTCACTCGCTGTACAAGGTACATCAATGAAAAAGAAGAAAAAAAAAACGAAAAATACATTTTCTTTACATAAACGAACTCGTTTATTTCAGCAATTAGAAATCAAAGTCCCCGCAGAGGACTACGAATCATTTTCCCTCGATGAAGCGGAACAAAATTTGAAACAGAAACTGGCCGAGTTGGAATCCTACAAAGACGAACTCATGGCACAGCTGAAAACTCTTCGAGATAAGGTACGAAAATGTCGAATGAGCAAGAATGATCGTTGCGATTAAAACGCAATTTTTCGTAATTTTTAGGAAACTGAAATATGCTGCAAAAAATTGGGCGCTGCACCTATCGCAATCAAGAAGAAAATTCCGAGTAAAAAAGACCTGGAGAATTTTGCATCCTACATTAAATTGCAGGAAAAAGAAAAGGTTTTTCTTTTGATTAAATTTGTTCTTTTCCACAAAACTGTACATGTCCTGATGGGTTTTTCTCACTGTTTTTCATTGTTTCAGAACAATCTGGAAAAGGTTTTTAAGGAAACTCGACAGGAAATAATAAACATGCTGGAGAAGCTGCAAGAAGTACCAAAGGACGATTTTCAGGTGGTCGTCCTGGAGCAGCCGAACGATTTTATTTACTCAAAGGAGAATATGCTGCATCTCGAACTATGGCATGATGATTTAAAAGCACATATCGAGAACTTGAAAAAGCAGATACAGGCCAAAAAATCAGAACTTGAAATGGTCTGGGGCTATATCGAAGAAACAGAAAGCCACAAAAAAGAATTCTTCGATATGTTCAACGAGAGCGATGCAGATGCATTTCAAACCGTAATAATTATTCTTCATTCTGATTGTCATCGAACGATTCCAATAAGTAGAATGTATATTAATTTTGATTAAAATTTTGCAGCTTGATGCAGAGATTAAACGCTGTCGTATTAAAAGAATGGAAAATCTGGGAAAGTATATTGGACACATGCGGGAGGAGTTGCAAAAACTCTGGAATACATGCAGATTCAGTGAAGAGGAAAAGAATCAATTCAAGCCTTTGCATTGCAAAATCTTCACTGAAAATCTCTTGTTGCTGCATGAAATGGAGGTGGAGCGTTTAGGGAAATTTTACTCGGAGAACAAGTAAATATTTAGTGTTAAATAAAACAAAATAGTCGAGTTCTCGAGCCTCATTTTTGCCTCATTTTCGCAGGGAAATCTTTGACATGCTGAAAAATTTCGATTTGATGTTCGAGGACATGAAGGTTCTGGAGCGTCGTGCCATGGACCCGGACCGTTTATACAATCGCGGTGGCCAACTACTCACTGAGGAAAAAAACAGAAAAGCACTTCAGAAAGTGAGAAAATTGACCTTCGCAACGAAAATTATTAACTGCAATGACTTATGTATTTTACAATTTCATGCAATTTTATTGCAGAAAGTACCCAAGATTTCTGATCAACTGTTCTCACTGATACACAAGTATGAGGTCACATATGGTAAACCTTTTACTGTCGATGGTCTCGAGTTTGATGAATACCGTGATAGCATGTGGAAGGACTTGGAGAAAGAGAAGGAAAACGTCAAGTCAGAAACAAGAGTTGGTTCAAGTTGATAAAACACATAATTGTAGATTATATGGACAATTTTTTTAAATGTGGAATTGTTTTCACAGAAACAGGCCATCAACAAATCAGCAAAGAAAACCCCACAGAGCATGTCCAAACGAACCCCAGGCTCCGTCAGCGTCCGAAACATCGAGCTTTCTAAAGCAAAATCGGTAAAAAGAAAACTGATGGACGATTCTGGTTCAAGCGCTTCGACTTCGAAGAAGCCTCATCACGCCGGCAAAGAAAATCCCCGTAAGAAGAAATCCGGGAACTACGTCATCAAAAGAGGAAGAGTATGTCGAAAAAAATACGTATTTTTGCAAATACCTAATTTTGTTTTGTAAATTCTACAGTTCAGCCGCTCAAACAACAGCGGCTCGTTTCGCGTGGCAGATGACAATCAAAAATCAGGAAAAACGAAGAAAAAACGCGATAGTTTGAGTTCGTCCTACGAGCAGTTCCAGGAGCATTTGGAGGAACGGGACGACCTCCGAAGTTCCTGTTTGCCCAGCAGCAGTAACGTGCAATGCGCGGGCGCAAAAATGAAAACCCCAGTACGAACACCGGCAAAACCACTGAGGAAGATTCTCAACATTGCGACCCCAACGTTGAAAAAGACAACGCCGGGGAAAGTTGTCAGCTCGTCGCGTTCACCTAAAACAAGAACCGCGTTCTTGACGGTGCCGCCCAAGAGCCGTCACATAGATTTGTAGATTGGGAAGGATCTGTTTTTATATGTTAACATTTTTGCGTCCGTTATTCAGATATATTATATTTATACTGTAATTTAAGGGTTCTCAGAAATAAGAATTTTCGTAAACCATAAGAAAAATTAATGCAATGTATATATGATGTGTCGTACTTGATAAATATCTTTTTTATTTCACTCGCGCTCTTAATGTTATAAAAAATTTATGTAATATTTTACTTTCGCTGAATTATATCGTTGCTTTCATGATTACACTTTCTTGTATTTGCCATAGTTTTATGTATTTCTTCGATTTTTAAAAATTTGTTGCTATCGTTCCGCATTTTTTTGTATTTATTCGCATTGGCTCCTTGTATTTTGCATAGCACCACGGTTACGAACCCTGACTACGCTCCTCTCATATAGCGCAACCAATGTCCAAAGTCCAAAGCGATATAAAAGCAACGTAATGCAATGGTACTCATTATTGCCATCTTACCAACACTGCAAACGTGAATTCATAATTCGCTCCATTCAAATGGGGAACAAGTGGCGCCATTGCTACAGTTGCTGAATTATCGTGCCAACCTGAAGGTAAAATCTTAACGTCCGCGTTGCTTTACCGCAAATTTCACCTCGGCTCTTTGTAAATTCGTAAAACAATTTGGATTTTCCGAAATTCTTCGTGCTCGTATCCCTGGAGCCCGTTTTCGACTCGTTATTATTCGGTATGTTATCAGGAATTCACTTTTCAACCTATTGCGCATTAGTTCATTGTCTATTCGAGATCGCCGCTATAAAATTTACCATTATTTCCCAGTTCGAAAAAAGGTTTCCGGTTAAACTGTAGAAAAGCGCTCCCAATGAAAAAAGGGTTAAAAAATGTTTCAAAATTCTCCAAAATGTTATCAGGAATTCACTTTTCAACCTATTGCGCATTAGCTCATTGTTTATTCGAGATCGCCGCTATAAAATTTCCCATTATTTCCCAGTTGGAAAAAAGGTTTTCGGTTAAACTGTAGAAAAGCGCCCCCAATGAAAAAAGGGTTAAAAAATGTTTCAAAATTCTCCGAAATGGGCTAGTTTTGAACTCGGGTGGTGCATGCATTTAACTGCATGCACCACCCGAGTCATGACACAGCTAAGCTAACCTCACTTTCGCGTAGTTAAAAACACTCGATTTTGTTGCTAAATGTGCAACGAACGAACAATTCGCGCAATTGTTTGAAAATCACTCAAAACATCACTCCGTGGAATACCCGGGACTAACAACACACGAAAACAAAGAAATTCGCGAAAAAACGGCCGACAGATACCCATCATTTATTGCTATTTTTTGGTTATTAACAATTACATTGTGCAATTTTTTGGCCATGCGCCAGGTCCTGACACTATCCCCTTCAAAACTAGCCCATTTTGGAGAATTTTGAAACATTTTTTACCCCTTTTTTCATTGGGGGCGCTTTTCTACAGTTTAACCAACACTGCAATCTGTTCGCTAAATAAATCGATGTAATTGGAAATCAAATTCCAGTATTTTTAGAAACGTTAAAAAAAGTAACAAAAAAGTTGATTTCTTCGCAGGTCTCGTGACTGATTCCAAAATTATCAAAACATCGAAGCCAGCGAAAAAGAATTAGAGGAGCGTATGACGGGCATTGTGGAGCGTTGGACATTCTGGAGTCATTACCCCTTTTTGGATCCCCAAAGTTCCCCAAATCGATCGGCAGGGTCGACATGGTCAACTACTATTTTGAAGAAGCCCGACTGCAGATCTACAGAAACTAGCTAGATCTTTACGTACATGTACAGCCAGCTAAACTCGCAGCCTCTGGGTTTTGTCATACCGGAAAGGACGATATGGTCCGCTGTTTCGAATGTGGAGTCGAAATACATAACTGAGTCGAGTGCAACGATCACAAGCGATTGGTTAGGTGCTGTAGGTTTGTCCAGGGCGTGGACTGTGGCAACGTTCCAATCGGTTGAATCTTCAACGAGTAATGATTTTGTAAAATTTCGATAAACATGGGATTATTTCGAATCATTGAATTTAAAATCGTTCATCCATAACTTCTTTTAGTAATTATGTTTTGAAATGCAAACATTTTCGTGTGCTTACCTTATTTTTTCGAGTTGTAATTGATTTTTGCGATTGTAAAACGAGGTGTTTGTAGAACTTACGTTAGGAAAAGCACTTTTGTATAATACTCAAATTACCTTGAGTTTTGTTGATTTCACCCAATATTTAATCTGCGATATACTTAACATCAAGCTATACATGTAAAATGGAACATACTGGAGGAATGAAATCTGGTACTGGAAGTGACGGTGGCAGCATTGAAACTAGTTTTGAATCTTCCAAAGAGAGAGATACACAGCAAGAATGGTATAGTAGCATAGATAAATTTTTGGCAATACATGGGGAAAAATTAAGACGTGGAAGGACTGTGAGTCGTAATGCATTAAAATTAGCTATCGATCTTCTAGATCCAAATATAAATTCCGTAAAGATAAGTTCCTTACCAAAGGATTATATAGAATTTCTAGGAAAATTCGGATGTATATTTGGTCCAGAATATGAAATACTTGGTCCTCGTTGCCAATCACATACAGATCAAGACCATGCTGTTAATATAGAATCACGACAACGTAGTTTTAAGAAATCTTATGTTGCTCTTGATAGTTGGAAAAAAGAACCAATGAAACAGTACTGGGAAATAGCTTCGATATATCAAACTGAAGTGTACTACATTGATGTGTCAGATACAAGAAAAGGAAGAGGACATATCTACTCTATGGATCTTATGGGTAATTCTAGAATTTTCGCTAGAAATTTCACCGAATTTTTGAATAAATTCCTTGATTCTTTTTCTCTTTCTCAAGAAGTCAAAAGCAGTGAATCAGAAGAAGAATCAGATTAGTGGGAAGTGTTCGATAAACCATATGCGTCAAGTTAGGGAAGTGTTCAATAATCTGTCGTGCACAAAATCCTGTAAACAATTTATCAATAAATAATAATTGTAATAATTTTATAATTAATACTATTGATTACACAAAACCATCTCCTGAGGTTTAATTCCTTGAAGATAATTACAATTATTTAATTATTGTCGCGTTAAAAATTAAACAATATTTTTAAAAAATTATGCTCCAACCCCTGATATTCAGACTTGTTATTTAAGATCTTCATTAAATAAATTTTTTGCCATTTCCATCAAGGTAAATTTTCTGAATTCATCACACTTCAAGTTTTTCGAATCATGTTAAATTGGAATTCCAATTTTTTGGATAGCGTGAATCAGAAATCATCATTCTCTATTTCAATCATTGTTTGTAGAAGTTTATATAATTTCCTGTTTACTCGTAATCTAGTGCAACCTCCCGAAAACAAAAACATCTAGGGAATAATGAATGGCGGAGATCAGAATTTATTGAACATCATGGCTGCGAGACACTCGAGCATGTTTTTTATTACAGACATTTTCGAACGAGTTTCCTCGAGGCATTCAACATATCAATGGGCTACATTTGCACTATATCAATGGCTTCAGGAATGTCTGTAATAAAAAACGTATTCCACGGGGTGCAATTCCTGAGATAACATTTTCTTGAATTGACTTCTAACAGAAATAATTAATTTATAATGTCGACTTCCAATGCATAATTTTGTACTTATCGCGTCTTTTTTCAATTATTGTTCAGAGTTCGATAAATCTAATTATTTCTAGAATTAAACAATGTATACATGACTTATTTGCGAGTCTTTTTAATTATAGTGCAAACATTGATACAATCATCAATAAAATCGTAGTGGTTATTAAATTGGTTTTAGCCAATAAGGCATTTCCTTATATCTAACATAACTATTTCTTCAGAAGCAGCCAAGCCCGTTCCAGTTTTATTGGTTCTCCGTGATAATTGTTGAAGCAATTCTTCAAACACCTGAAAAAAAAGGAAAACCAAAAATTAGAACTTAATGTCTTGTTTCATCAAGGGTACAATTATTCGTTTTTAAGGACTCACAAAAAGTGCTTTTCTAGTCATCGGGACGAGCGCTTTTGCCTTTCTCACATTTTTGGCATTTATATGGTTTTTGGCCAGTGTGGTAATCATGGGACTCGCAAGGACACTCATGAAATTGAACTTTCTTCCGAAGAAATGATATATTCCCATCGTCATATTCGATCCTTTGAAACAGAAAAAATGAAAATTAGAAAGGAAACATCAATATTCAAAAAAAGTTTTTCACAAGTTGGATTCTAAAAAAAATAGAAGAAATTCTGTCCGAAATTTTCCGGAAATTTACCTAAACAAAGAAATGTGTACATTCATTTTTTTTCGTCAGATAAATGTAGGACGAAAAAAATTCATCTTCGATTTATGGCGACATTTCGCAAGGTAAGTAATGTCATTTCGTTCAATTTTTGAGTATATTTTTGAATGTTGCAGGGTATTGGAAGTAAATAAAATTTTACATTAAAGATTAACGAATATTAAATGCGTAAAAATGTTTTTTCGAATGATCGAGATCCCGGTAGAATTGCAATTTTAACCTAAAATCTGAAAGTAGAAAATGTGCGCGCGTTTTGTGTCGAGGAAAATTTCTCAAAGGAATTAAAACACGAATTTTTTCTCTTCTTTTAAAATCGAGCTTTTTTAATACCCCAATGCTCTATGCTCGTGTATTTTCGACACTGATTAAATTAATAAAATACCTGTAACGATGGTTC